>CM076579.1:1443708621-1443889291 GCA_034641835.2 Pinus albicaulis
TTGATAATCCATCTTAGCCATAATCCCCGCAAATTTGTCTTCAAACTTCTGTCCTGGTACATTTTTGCCTTCGACACTGATATTCTCTGACTGTGCTTGATTCATGTGTTTTTTGTTGGTTTGCAGGGTTGCGCAGGGATGATATGGCATCAATGCCTCATGGATCTTTGATGAAACGTGAATTTGAAACCCTACGAAGGAGGATCGTCACCCTATGCTTCTGAATTTTCTTCAGAAATGGTGAGAAAACCATTTAACCCTGCAAAATACAAACAAATATTATAAAATCATGCGTGCATGGGCTAACTGCTTCAGAAGGCATGTGGAGTAAGCATGTCCGTTGGATGGCATCATCCAACGGTCGAGATTGATTGAGAGAGGTCAAAGAGAAGGTGGAAGAATAGTTTAAATCAGAGTCGTCGATCACGTAGAGATCGAAGATCGGGAGCAGAGGCGAAAAATAACGCGACAGGGTCACTTTATTTGGAAAAACAGATAAAATAGGTTAAAAATGGTGTGTGAAGTTCGGGATGATCATGGGCCGTCGGATGAGATCGTCCCCAGGCGATCAACGACGGAGGACAGGAATTAAAAACCTTAGAAAAATGTGACCGGATATCAAAACTCCAATTAAACCATGTTAAATAAAATTCCCGGGCCCGGTTTTGCTGACTGGACGAGAAATCACAGAGACCCGCCCCAATAGAAAACTGCCGCGTGGATGCTAATGTGGCGCTGGGGCCACTGGCACTGCTGTGGATGAGGGGAAACGAGCGATGGAATGTGGGCCATCGATCTGTAGATCAGATCGACGGCGGAGATCCTTTAAATGCCACACTGGGTCCACGTTAACTATCGAGCTTCTTTGGTGAGCGATCGTCGTCCAATGGGTAGCCTTAGATCGGACGGTGGACGTCAATATCGCTTTGAGTCCACGTCCGATCTTTAACGTGCGATGGACGGCGGTTTTATGAACAGTGCCCAAGACACGTGTCGGCTAGCGTATGGAATCGCTGCGAAATGGAAAAAAACACAGTGCACTCAAAAGTGGTGCGATGAAATCTGCTTGGTTTTTGCAATCGGCGAGTGGCTGGCGGGGACCACCGGGGAGATGGACTGCACGCCATCGATCTGTGGATCAGATCGACGGTGGAGATTGACTGAAATTTTGCGCCTTTGGAAACTTTAAAAAATGATAAAAAAACCCATAGTTTTCAATATAACATAAAGTTTCAATATTTTTCAGGGGCGGGATATAAATACAAAATGGTTAGGCGCCCGTCTGCGGGGCCACGGGTTACATGGAAAGCCATATGACCGGGGGCTATGGATGAAGGGCTAATCGGCATGGGGCAATATGATAAGCGCTTAGAGGATCAATGCTTGGTTCTGGCACCAAGACGTATGGAAGGGCGGGTTAAAGACTTAGCCCAAGGGGGCTTAAGTCATAAACAATGTATTTTTATGGATTTTTAATGGTTTTCAAGGGGTTTTGGGGTTTTCAGTAAGGCTAAGAAAAATTCTTAAACCTTATCAAGGGGGTTTTAATGAAGGGAAAGGGGAAAAACATGAAAATGAGGGTTTTTCATGGGAAAAGAAAGCAAAGATGAGGTCAGTTTTGGAAGAAGGGAGAAAGAGGAAAATGGTGCTTGCAGCAATTTTTCTTCATGTAATGACAGCAGAATTTCTGAGTTGAAAAGGGGAAAAGCAGTGACAATTATCCAAAGGATGGGATATTATCAAAAGACTTTAAGCATCAGCAATTTTTAGCAATGAAATTGTTTCTTGAAGGCTATCCAACATCATTTAGCCACCACCTGATATGACAGAATTTATGGGTGGCTAACAGTGGCTCCACTTGGGGATGGTGCCTTTTTGAAGGCATCAAGAATTTCAGACTTGCATTCTGTGGGAGGCTGATCAGTTGCCTCATCCATTGAGTTGCCTTCCTTTCTATGGATGATCTTCTTTTGCTCTGAAACATATTAGCATTTATGGATTAACAATGAAACTTCATCAATACAACCTGTCTACCTACCCAATCCTACTGATCTAACATTTTTTCTTCTTTAGAGTGCACTTGGATTGGAAAACTCTTTTACAACATTTATTCTTTTGAAAGCAGGAAATCTAAACTATTTCTACTCCTTATTTCTCCATGGACTCAGATTAAACGGTTGAGCCCATATGATTTTCTACCTATTCTATTATCTGTTGGGATTAAACTGTCCAACAGATTTTATTCTCTAAATTCTACAACATAAAATTTAAAAAGCATTCAAGTCAGGATTGAACAATCTAACTTGATGTTGGTCTATGGCATAAAAACAAGCTGCACATAGACATTTATTTTGCAGAAAATTTAAAACAAAAATGGAAGGTTTGAGATCTGATATTTCAAAGCATTTCCTCCCTCTTCTTACAGCTCTGTTTTAACTTTTGTTTGAGTTGTCTTTCCTTTGCTACCTGGTTCAGATTTTGAGCTGATTAGAACCAGATTTTTTACATCCTTTGACTCAATATTTGAAACAGATTTGAGTCATTCTCTTTTGGAAACTTAGGTTCAGGTTTTGAGCATGTTTGAACCTTTAATTTCTATCCTAAACTATCTACTAATAAGCCAAGATTAAATAGTTTGGAAAATCGAATTCACTATCCTATCAGCAAAAAATTTAAAGCTAATTAGTCAAGATTAGGCTGTATGACTAATTAGAAGTGTGTTTTTTCAGGAGTGGCATTTAAGCTTGCACACTTTCAGATTTGTTTCTATTTTGTGGTATGGGGCTATACCTTTCTTGTTTTACAATCTGCCCTCTTTTCTTTTTTCTATTGTTTTTGTAATTTGATTTTTCCAACTTTAAAAAGCAATGTCTAGACTATGATATTTACAATGAAAAAATAAAATGCTTTAAACTCAAGACTCTTGGCAGAAGTAATGCTTGAGCATCCTGCCATTGACAGGACCTCCATATAAGTCTTCTCCATTCAATTCTTTCAGGAAAAATGCATTGTGACCCCTCTCAGCATGAATAATATAGGGCCCTTTCCATAATTTCTCAAACTTGCCATGTTTTCCCTTCTCTTCTCTTATTGCATCCCACTTAAGAACAACATTTCCAATTTGGAAATTGTTTGTTTTAGTCCTCTTATCAAATAGCTTCTTCATATTTTCTTGGACTAACTGTTTTCTTTCATAAACTTCTTCTCTGGTCTGCTACACATGGATGGTTTGATTGATTCTCCTCTGCATATCATTCTCTTCAATCTGCACTTCTTGAAGGAGTTTCATGACTGGAACTCCTAATGAGGTGGGAAAAACTACGTCCATACCATAAACTAGCTGATAGGGGGACATATTTATTGATTTCTTTGTAGTTAACCTATCAGCCCATAAGGCATGAACCAGTTTACTGTGCCATGATTTTTGATTTTGTTCCAACAGCTTTTTAATGATATTGATGAGGCTTTTTTTGGAAGATTCAGCTAATCCATTTCCTTGGGGATAGTAAGCAGTGGAATGGCCCAAGGTTGTGTGGTATTTGTAACAGAAATCAACCATCTTTTTAGACTTAAAAGCAGCAGCATTGTCTGTTATGATTTTTCTGGGACAACCAAATCTGGATAGGATATTTGTTTCAAGGAACTTGATAATGACGGAGTCATTAGCATTTCTGGAGGGTACAGCTTCTATCCACTTGGTAAAGAATTCATTGGCTATGAGGATCCACTTATGTTGGGCTGAGGAGGATGGGTGAATTTCCCCAATGAAGTCTAAACCCCATTGTTGAAAAGGTGCCTCAACTCTGATGGGATGTAAGGGTAAGGGAAGGAGTTTTCTTTTGCCATCAAAGATTTGACAGTTATGGCAAGAAATGACCAACTTTTGAGTGTCTGGGAAAAGGGTAGGCCAATAGTAACCTGATCTAAGAATTTTGTTTGTTGTGGCCTTCCAGTAGAGGTGTCCTCCACATTCTCCGTCATGCAACTCATGCATGATTTTCCCGCATCATCTTCAAGTAAACATTTAAGTAAAATTCCAACATTATTTTTCCAATATAACACCCCATCTAGGATGCAAAAACTCAAAGCCTTTTGTTTCAAAAATCTAGCTTTAGTTTTAGACAAAGAAGGGGGGGCATTTAAATATAAAAGCACGTAAATAATGTCAGCATACCAAGGAGAATTCAGAAATTTTTCTTCAATAAAAGGAGCAGTAGATTCTTCTATTTCTTCCAACACATCTACCATATTCATGTCTAGTGCTTGGAATTTAGACTCAGCCATAAGTTTTGCTAATCCTTGCCCTTTAACTAGTTTGGTGGGCCTGATCTCTAAGTCATACTCAAGAATAGTAGCAATCCATTTTCCCCTTTTACCATCAAGGTCTTGACTTAGAATGTCCTTGACAACAGTATGTGGAACAAAAGCAATTATGTGAGAGTGTAAAATATAGACCCTAAAGTCTTTTAATGCTTTCACTAATGCTAAGGCTTGCTTCTCCATGATGTTATATTTGAGAGGATCATCTCTTAAGGCCCTACTAAAAAAGGATATTGGTTGTTCTTCCCCTGAATCATTCTTTTGAAGTAAAATTGTAGCTATTGTATGTTCAGATGCAAAAGAAAAGATATAAAAGTCTTTGGTGAAATATGGACTAATTAGGACTGGTGTTTGAGTAAGAGCTTGTTTGACCAGTTCGAATGATTGTTTAGCTGGTAAAGTCCATTTTACACCGACATTTTTCTTAAGCATGTTTGTAATGTTTTTTAATAGCTCAGCAAGATTAGGAATAAACCACTCAGAAAATTAATCTTTCCGATGAAAGATTGCAACTCTTTGAGGCTTCTTGGATGACTGATTTGTAATATGCCATCTATCCTTATAGGGTCTATTTTGATTCCCTCTTCCGAAATTATATGGCCAAGAAGTTTACCTTCTTGGAGACCAAAGAGTGTTTTCTTGGGATTCAATGACAAGCCAAATTTCCTACACTTCTCAAAAACCTTTCTCAAGTGAATCAAATGTTCTTCATCAGTTTTTGAGAAAACAGTTATGTCATCAAGGTAAATGATTATGAAATAGCCAATATCTTCAGAAAAGGCTATGTCCATGGCCCTTTGGAAGTTAGCCCATGCATTCATTAATCCGAAATGCATTTTGACATACATAAAGGTGCCCCAAGGTGTAGTGAAAGCAGTTTTGATTTGATCACTTGGGAGCACTAACACCTAGTTGTAACCTGAGAACCCATCTAAGAGGGATATCCTTTTCGACCCAACTACCCTTTGAAGTATATGGTCCATCTTGGGTAAGGGGTAGTTGTCTTTTAAAGAGGCTCTATTTAAATTTCTGAAGTCAATACAGAGCCTGATTTCCCCTGTTTTCTTTCTAACAGAGACTAAGTTTGATACCCACTCTGAATATCTAATTGGTACAATGATCCCAGCAGCATGCATCTTTTCAATTTCTGCCTTAACTAAAGGGGGTAAAAGAGGGTTTATTCTCCTTAGTTTTTGTTTAAAAGGCTTTTGATTTTCCTTCAAATGGATTTTATGCTGGATGATGTTGGTATCGTATGATTTTAGGTCTTTGTATCCCCAAGCAAAAACATATTTAAACTCTTTGAACAGCTGTATATATTGAATTTTTATGTGAGCTGGGAGAGTGCTAGACAATTTGATCATCTTAGGTTCTGCTAGACTGCCTATGTTATGCTCTTATGTATTTGTTTCCACAGGTTCTATTCTCGGTTCTTTGGCTACATCGTTAAAATCAAAAAGGTGTTCTAAAGGTGCTAGACCTCTTGGAATTTTATCATTTTTGCATGGTAAAACTTCCAAGTCTTCTTGGTCTGTGTTGTCAGTTATCTCTACTTCAAAAGGATTTTCATAGTGATTTATATCAGCAGTATATGTCATTTCAACTTCTGGGATTTGTTCAATATACAAACAATTTTCTTTATGGCTGGTTTCTGATATTGGTATGCTGAAATCATTTTCTGATTTCAATAAATCATCTATGTGTTTGTCAAAATCAAACACTTGCCAGTGATCTTCGTTATCAGGCACAGCAGGCCTGTGTTTTACCTTTACACTGAGTTGTTCATTTATCTTAGGTATCTGGCAATTGCTGGCATTGAAATCAAGTTCATTTGCTAGATGATTTAGTGCTCTTGGAATGAAAATAAGTTCATACTTTTCAAAGGTCTTCAATAGATCAAGGGCAGCATTTCGATATTCCCTAAGTCTTGGATTTCTAGCTGAGTATTCTCCTTTGATTTGTTTTATGATAAGTTTAGAATCCCCTAGGATGGATATCCTTTGGGCTTCTAATTGTTTAAGCAATTGTAAGCCTAGGAGAAGTGCTTCATACTCAGCAATATTGTTTGTGCATGGGAGATCCAATTTGTATGAAAAACTCTGTTTTGTATTTTGAATCCACACACCTGCTCCTGCACTTGTTTTATTACAAGATCCATCAAATTTTATTTTCCAAACTATGTCATGCTTTTTTTCATTCTCTTGTTGTTGTTGATTTTCAATGTTTTGCATTTGATTGAGGGGAAGATTGGATTGCTCTGGTGAACTGATTGGGTCCATGTTTTCCTTATCTTGTTGAGTAATTTCATCGTCGTTACATAATATAAAGGAATCTAAACTTGATTTAATAGAATAGATTGGAGTGTTGTTTGGTTTGTCTAGGTTGCTCACCATGTACTTCATGTGATATTCCCTGTATAGTCTTCTGTTTTGGTTGAAAACAGGGATGGTGGCATAAGACATGTCCATTTGAAGGCTTCCCTGAAGTTTGGCTCCCTAAGATCTTGACAAGAGCATGCCATACTTAGGGGGAATTTCAGCTACAACTATATCCATTACTAGACTCTTAGCAAGGATCTGAGCTAGATTAACACATAAATCTTTGATTAAACCCAAACATTTGACTCTGCTTGAGTCAAAAGAATACAAATATTTGTATCGTTTAGTAATCTCTAAGCCTAAGCTTTCCATCACCACCTTGGGCATTAGATTGTGTGAAGCTCCTGAATCTAACATGGCATTGTGTAAAATTTTCTCGTGTATGTTCAAGCTAACATAGAAGGGAGGGACAACCCCTTCTTGGTATTTTCCTTCAACTTCAGGACCAAACAACAACTCAGGTTTATCATCTGTCAAGTTCAAGGTATCAGTATCACTGCCTAAGTTCAAAGCTTTCAAAACTTGGTTTCTGTACACTTCTTGGGTTACTAGTTCAGCTAGGGGAATGGCAATTTTTATCTTGGCAATATCTCCCTCAAGGCTGAAAGGAATGATTGACTTGTTGATATTTACATCTGTCTTTTCAATTGAATTATTTTTAGCAACTTTGATTTGCTGAAACTTGTTTGGACTAGTAATTGGGACAGTTTTATTAGGACCACTAGCTGAAGTGCTAGGGGTGCTCTGTTCAACATTTGGCTAGACACTTTTGTCTTTGTTTAAGTCTGGTTTCTTGGCTAGCATGTTGGTTTTCTCTGCTGTCTTTTTAGGTTGGTTTTCTGTGTTTTTCTTGATATCAGTGCTAGTGTTCTTATCCTTTGAATTATCTATGCTTCCCTTGCTCCTAAGATCATATTGTTTGTGTACCTCCATGATTGCATTTTCAAAACCCAATCTATAGTTATTAGAGTCTTCATAGGTGTTTGTATTTTGATCATAAGAGAAGAAACCTCGTTCTTCCTCAGTGAGGAAAACATCATCTCCATTGTCTGATCCAATCAAGTTTACATGAGATTCTTCCAAACTTTCCAAATCCCTATCTTCCTCATATTGATCTACATAGTTCTGTTGGAAGGGAGGTCTAATCTGTTGGTCGCTTTCCTTTTTCTTATCTTGATTGTTTTCTCTTCTATAATTCTGATTTCTATTTCTGTTTTGGTTATTTTGAGGTTCTCTTGGTGGCACTCTATCATTTAAGTTGATATTTTCAAGCATCCTCTCCATCACCTTCACTAGGTTGTCAATTTTTGTGTCAGAAGTTGAGGTTGAGGGTAGTAGATCATATTTATAGGTTACGCTCTTCTCTGATGTCAACCTATTTCTTTTCTCAATTATGTTTGCTTCTATGCTCACAGATCCTTTCTGCATATCTTCTAAGGTTAAGTAATCTCTTCCCCTTAACTCATAAGTCATTTCAGCATCAAGGCATTCAGGATACCTTACCAAATCCATGCCTTGAGGAGGTTTCATGTGAGGTGGGAGAGCATTATAAACACTATTGAACCTAGTGGAGTAGTCATGAACACTCTCTCCTTGATTTCTCTTGAGACTGCTATATTCTGCTAGTATTTGGAGGGGGTTTCTTTTGAGTTCCCATTTGTTGATAAATGTTTGATGCAAGGCAGGGAGATCATTTATGCTATTAGGAGGTAAGTTTTTAAACCACTTCTTTACATCTCCTCCTAAACTTTGGGCGAAGATTCTCATCTTCACAGTTTCTTCTTCTATCTCCATGTAATTGAATGCATCCTCCATCCTATCTACATGTTGTTGAGCTGTTGTAGATTCTTTTCCAGTGAAGTGAGGGATTTTGGATTGGTAATCATTTGGTAAGGGAAGTAGAGGTTGTGGTAACACTAATGGGGCATACCATGCTACCATGGTTGGAAATAAGGGTGGATTTACAAGAGGTGGGTTTACAAAAAATGGTTGTGATGGAGTGTTTTGAACAGTGGTAGTATGAATTGGAGTGGAAGAAACACTTGGGCCATCAAACTGATTTTGGGCAGATTTGTTATGGAAAGGGCTAAAGTGATAAAGAAGCTGGGAATCAGGAGGAGTGGAATGTGAGGCTTCTCTACTGAAGCTCTGTTGCAAATCTGCAAAGTTAAGGTCAGTCTTGTTTAAATCACCTTGAGATCTAGTTCTAAAGATGTTCTGTGTATGATGTAAATCAAAGTGTGAATCCTCTGAGACAACAAGGTTTTCGGGAAGGGAATTTGTTCTTAAGAGGCTCCTATTAGCAGCTAATTCTCCAGAGTTAGAAGTCTGCCACAGAATTCTCTCAAGATTGTCAACGATTAAAGGAGGATTTGGGTCTGGATGGGATCTAGTGTTGATCCTATGTGTAGCCAGACTGTTTTTTAAAAATGAGAGAGGTGGGGGTTTTTAGGGACTGTTTTTGGAAGCTTCACCTCTCAGGATGTTTTGTCTAGTATGGGACTAGGCTTTTAAACCTTTCAAGGCTGGTTAACACAAACCTGAAGAGATCTAGGAACCTAGATGAGTAAAAGGCCTACTGGGGCTAGTGGAGTCGCCAGGTGGAAACTTTTTAGTTTTTATGAAGGTAAGATATTGGATGGTTCCACCACCATGCTTATTGTGAAGCCAAACTGAAATATTTTGGGTTTTTCTGAGTTATTTCGGTCTTACAGGTTAAGAGAGTGTCCTGAATGTGATTTGACACTTAGCTAAGGTGTTTAATCATACAGAGTTCACTCTTATGGCTTGGTAACTGATTCCTTCAAGGTTTGATAAGGTTTAATGAGAATCCTAAGGGTTACATAGTTTGTCACTGATTCAATTAAGTCCTATCATGATTACCATTTGTTAGGTAGTGCTTGAAGAGGGTTACTTATGTTATACTGGGCCTAAAAAGTTTGAAGAAGGGTTTTCAAACCACTGTATTCTCAGTATGTCCCACCGTGATCGCCATTATTTTGGTGTCCCGTGTTTTGATAGTTTGGCAAATCAAAAGACAAGGCAACATCAAAACCAATCTTTATAGTTACATGATCTAGTCCTCCTATTCTCAGAGAGAGATCTCTCAAATGTTTGTTTGCAAAGGTTTATATTGTGTGCTTTGAGTATTGGTTTTAGACTAGTTATTAAGTGCAGGTGTTTGTTTAATTGTTTTTTTGGTTGGATTGATACAACAGAACATGAAAGGCCTAGGAAAGGCACACAGAATGGGGAAACATCTGGTTCATTGGGCAATGGAGTCAAGAAAAGGTCATAACATACTTATCAATGGATATGGGATATCAGAGGGAAAATCTAACTTGGCCACGGGATCCTTTGCTTTTGAAATGAGATGGACATCAATGATTTGAAAAGTGAGGTTTAATTCTCAACAAAGGGAATTTGAAAACACAACTTGAACAATAAAGAGCTTTTTGACAGACAGGGCTAACCATGAATTCTACAAATCACACCTTTAAGCAAATAATTATTTCAAAACAACTTTTAATATGAAACCTAAGATTCGGGGAACACCCTATTTCTTCAAAGATTTTATTTTAAATGACTTAGAAAACATGAAAGATTCACTGATAAATGCATTAATAGAAGAGGGAACACCTAACACATCTATGATTACAACTATAAATACCTTTTAGACAACTGTTTAAGTAAGGACAAAGGGCAAGATCAGAACAGACCTCCTTGACTCACTGTAAACAAAAAACTTCAAAGGGAGACTTCAATAACAGTTTTAAAGTGGCAGCAGACAAGCAAGGAGAACCATAAATCATGTTGAAACCAACTATTCGAACTATTAAGGAAATAAACAAGCATGAAGACTAAAGAGAGAGGTTAAATACTCTAAAATACTTCAGCAGAAGAAAACATAAAACAGTGAAGGATGAACAGGTCTAAGGTGATTCCAGGAGTCATTTCTTAGCCTAAAAATTTCAACCTACTGTAGTAAGAAATTATGGAACATAATGAAAACAAGAGAAAACATTAAACAGTTTAGAATACTTCACCAACAGCCAAGCTCATGGATCCAATGATAGAGCCTTCTCAAGAACAAACATGCAACAACATCATCAGGACGTCCAAGACTTCAATTTCTTCTTCAACTTCAACAGATTATGTATTATTTCATAGAGTTTCAGTATTACAACTAGTTATCAACCAACAACCAACCAACCCCTTTCTCATCTTCTCCAGTAATATTTATAGAAGAATGAGGAGGTGAAATGGGATAAAATATCTTCTAAGTTAAATTAATACAATGCACTATCTCTCAGCCTTTGAGGGGCTTAATAGAGAAGATTTTTGATATTTCCCTTGTATTAATTGGTTTACATTAACTATTAGGCTTGCTGGAAAGAATTTGTTGACTTCAAGGATTCTTGTTATCTTGGCAATGACTTCTGTTGACAGTTTACAATAAGTTCCTTTAGTTGGAATAACTGTTCAGATGTATTGATGCAAAATATCTCCTGGTCTGGTAATAACTTCGGCCTCCTTTTGATTGCTTTGAGGCTGCAGGTGGCTCTGAGGTAGCTGGGGGATTCAATTAACCCCTGATGTGGCAGCTTATGCTTTCTGTTTGATAAAACACTCACGTTTTTCTTTACACTTTGTTTCAGTCGGAAGGATTAGGCTTTTGATAATCCATCTTAGCCGTAATCCCCGCAAATCTGTCTTCAAACTTCTATCCTGGTACACTGATATTCTCTTACTGTGCTTGATTCATGTGTTTTTTGCTGGTGTGCAGGGTTGCGCAGGGATGATATGGCATAAATGCCTCATGGATCTTTGATGAAACGTGAATTTGAAACCCTGCGAAGGATCCTCTTATATGGATCAGAGGCGGGAGGATCGTCACCCTCTGCTTCTGAATTTTCTTCAGAAATGGCGAGAAAACCATTTAACCCTGCAAAATACAAAAAAATATTATAAAATCCTGCGTGCATGGGCTAACTGCTTCAGAAGGCATGTGGAGGAAGCATGGCCATTGGATGGCATCATCCAACGGTCGAGATTGATCGAGAGAGGTCAAAGAGAAGGTGGAAGAATAGTTTAAATCAGAGCCGTCGATCGCGTAGAGATCGACGGTCGGGAGCAGAGGCGAAAAATAACGCGACAGGGTCACTTTATTTGGAAAAACGGAGAAAATAGGTTAAAAATGGTGTGTGGGGTTCGGGATGATCATGGGTCGTCGGATGAGATCGTCCCCAGGTGATCAATGGCGGAGGACAGGCATTAAAAACCTTAGAAAAATGTGACCGATATCAAAACTCCAATTAAACCATGTTAAATAAAATTCCTGGGCCCGGTTTTGCTAACTGGACGAGAAACCACGGAGACCCGCCCCAATAGAAAACTGTCGCGTGGATGTTGATGTGGCGCTAGGACCACCGGCACTGTTGTGAACGAGGGGAAATGGGCCATGGAATTTGGGTCGTCGATCTGCAGATCAGATCGACGGCGGAGATCCTTTAAATGCCACATCGGGTCCACATTAACTGTCGAGCTTCTTTGGTTAACGATTGGCATCCGATGGGCAGCCTCAGATCGGACGGTGGACGTCAATATCGCGTCGGGTCCACGTCCGATCTTTAACACATGATGGACAGTGGTTTTATGAACAGTGCCCAAGACACGTGTCGACCAGCGTATGGAATCGCTGCGAAATGGAAAAAATCGCCCCGCGCTCAAAAGCGGTGCGATGAAATCCGCTTGGTTTTTGCAATCGGCGAGTGGCTGGCGGGGACCACCGGGGAGATGGACTGCGCACTGTCGATCTGTGGATCAGATCGACGGTGGAGATTGACTGAAATTTTGCACCATTGGAAACTTTTTAAAATGATAAAAAAAAACCCATAGTTTTCAATATAACATAAAGTTTCAATATTTTTCAGGGGCGAGATATAAATACAAAATGGTTAGGCGCCCGTCTACGGGGCCACGGGTTACATCGAAAGCCATATGACCGGGGGTTATGGATGAAGGGATAATCGGCATGGGGCAATATGATAAGTGCTTAGAGGATCAACGCTTGGTTCTGGCATCAAGACGTATGGAAGGGCGGGTTAAAGACTTAGCCCAAGGGGGCTTAAGTCATAAAAAATGTATTTTTATGGATTTTTAATGGTTTTCAAGGGGTTTTGGGGTTTTCGGTAAGGCTAAGAAAGATTATTAAACCTTATCAAGGGGGTTTTAATGAAGGGAAAGGGGAAAAACATGAAAATTAGGGTTTTTCATGGGAAAAGAAAGCAAATATGAGGTCAGTTTTGGAAGAAGGGAGAAAGAGGAAAATGGTGCTTGCAGTAGTTTTTCTTCATGTAATGACAGCAGAATTTCTGAGTTGAAAAGGGGAAAAGTAGTGACGGTTATCCAAAGGATAGGATATTATCAAAAGACTTTAAGCATCAGCAATTTTTAGCAATGAAATTGTTTCTTGAAGGCTATCCAACATCATTTAGCCACCACCTGATATGATAGAATTTATGGGTGGCTAACAAGTCCATCTGAAATAAGCTCTAGGCCTTTTTCTCAAAGCTGCAGGTGTGGGTATAAATCAACACAAATATGTTATTATGGTGATGGGCTTGATGGAGGAGGAAACCAGGTTTACCTTGGACTCACTTCCCTTCATGATTAAACAATTATCAGATCCTATCAAGTATCTTCCATTCCTGCTAAAGCCAGACTCATATAGAATAGCAGACTAGTTGTGGATGGTGGCCAGGTTGGAAAAATAGGTCAAGAGCTAGAGTTTTAGGTGGTTGTCCCGGGCAAGGAGACTCACCCTTATCAAATCTTTATTGATGGCAATCCCTATTTTCTGAGCCCTTCTCTCTTGGAAGCTGAGGGGAATTCTGGAGCGAATTAGGAAACCCTGCCATAAATTCCTATGGGAAGGAAACAAAGATGACCATTCCTTATCATGGGTTGCCTGGGAAAAAATTGCTCGCCCCAAAGAATGGGGAGGATGGGGAATTAAGGAACTCCCATCATTTATCAAATCGCTTGCTGCAAAAATGGGATGGGAACTTCTAATTAAGGACTCCCTCTAGTCCACAGTTATGAAAATAAAGTACATTGACCCAGGGGATGTAGTCGAATGGGTAAGGAACCCAAACAAGTCTCCAAGGGGGGGATCGGTGGTATGGCAAGCAAGTCTCGAGGCTATGGACTTGATTGAAGAAGGTCTGATATGGAAAGTAGGGAACAAAGAGCAGATTAGAGTAGGGTCATACCCCTGGGTGGGATGCAATGGTGACTTCCTTCTCCCGGAGGGATGCAGAGCCCATCTGGCAGACAGAGACATTGTGTTTCTCAGCCAAGTTAATAAGCCATAAGCCACGACTATATGGGAACAGGCCTGGAAGGATGAGAACGACTTACTGATAGATCCTATCTGGGCTGAAAGTTGGAAACTATACATCTCGGAGCTCTACAGAATGAACTTCTGAATCCGGGAGGATCCCGACACACTCAGATGGGGTTACGATAAAAAATGGGTATATTCCCCAAAGTCAGGATACTTGCGGTTAATGGAAAAGAAATACTGGAATGAAGCCGTCTGGTGGCACAAGCCCATATGGAAATTAATTTTCCCTACAAAAGGAAAGCTTTTCTTCTGGTGTTTTTTGGAAAACAAGATTCCCTCATGGGATAATCTACAAAAAAAAAGGAAAAAAGAGGGCCTGAGGAGATGCCCTCTCCGCAAACAAAATGTTGAAATGGTGGACCATATGTTTTTACACTGTCCTTTCACCATAAAGGTCTGGGAAGAGGTGCCTATTATGACAGGTTTCTCCCTACATTGGGAAGAGCCTTTGACTAAGAAGGCCTAGCAACATTGGTGGAATGGGAGTCAGACGGACAAACTAAAGACACTACCTCTGATCATCGCATGGGGAATTTGGCTGGCCAGAAATCATGCAACTTTCAGGAACGAAGATATCCCCTTTCAAACAGTAGCTTAGAATGGAGCTGTTATATATTCCCTTCTTACAGAAAAAGAGACCTCCACCAAAGAAAGAGTAATAATCCCGAATTCAATCAGGGAAGACATCCCTTGGGCTTACTTCGACGGTGCATCGGACCCAGCAAATCAATGTGGGCTTGGGATTGTGATTCACTTATCACAATCCAGAAGACTTGAAGCCTCAATCAGGCTAGGACAGGGAACAAACAATTTTGCTGAGATTAAAGCTCTTCACCTTCTCTTGTGCTGGCTTATTCACTTGCATATTCCTAAGGTTCATATTTTTGGGGAGTCACTCAACATCATAAAATGATTTAACAAGGACTTTGTTTGCTCAAATTATATTTTACGTCCAATCCTTGATGAATGTTGGTTACTAAAGCACTCTTTTACTCACATTGATCTATGACATATTTACAAGGAAAGGAATGCTATTGCAGACTTCCTTTCTAAGGAGGGTGTACAACAAGCTTCGGGTAGCTAGAGGAAACAAGAAATAGGGCCAGATGGCTCTGTGGATTCGGTTCACCCACCTTTCGCATAATTGAGCTCTGAATGTTTTTTATTCTTTATTTATATTATGTTTTAATTTTTGGAACTTTGAAGACATTATGTTCTATAAAACCTACTTACGATATGATGCTACTATTACACACTTTCTACCTGCTAATTTACGTTCATGTTTGGGTTGTTTTCCTCCTAAGAGGAGGCATGGGAATGATACTGTGAACCATACTTAACTCTGATCACTTTTTTAAATGGGTTGTTTTCCTCATATGAGCAGCCCCGGGATGCTTTCCAGCATTTGGTTACATTTTGGTTTTTAGACCGACGATATGTTGGTTGTTTTTCCCTACTAAAGGGAAGGTTGGGATCCCAGCATGTTGGGATGCTATAATATGGAAAGACTGATCAATTGGTCGGAAAGAGAGAAGAGGTCACACCTCTCTCAAGAAATTCTTAAATGCATGTAGAAAGTTAACTTTTTAGCAATATAAAAAGTTCGATTTTTTCTTTGGAAAAAACAATAAATTTATCTCAGTATACGCAAGTTTTTGTTGGTATATCCACGTGTATATGCGATTTGGGTTCATTAAAGTCACATATAGAATTCAATAAAGAAAAAGAAAAATTTTGTAGTGAGCTAAAAGTACTGATTCACCCCCCCTCCCCCCCTTGGCATTTTTCCCAAAAATTGGTTTCAGAGCAGGTCCTTTTGAAGAAGCTTAATCTTTAGAAGGAAGATCAGCTAAGATGATCAATCAAGATGGGACAACATCTATCAGGCCTCCTCTCTTCAATGGAAACAATTTAATTTTCTAGAAGACAAGGAAAAGATCATATCTTCATTCTCTTGGAGCAGATGTATGGGCTATAGTTGAAGGAGGTTATCAATATCTAGCGTCAGTTCCAATAGATCCAGCCACAAGAAAGAACTATGAAACCAATGCAAAGACGGTCAATGCATTATTGGGAAGTTTGACTGAATCAAAATTTTTCAAAGTCATGCAGTTGAACACAACAAAGGAGATATGGGACAAAATAATTCTGAGCTATGAAGGTGATGCCAAGGTAAAAAGTGCTAAACTCCAAACTCTCAAAATTCAATATGAAAAACTCAGAATGCATAATGAGGAAAGCATTTCTAGTTTCTTTTTATGTCTAGATGATATTGTAAATTATATGAGAAATCTGGGTGAAACCATAACTGACACTACTCTAGTAGAAAAGGTTTTAAGATCTCTAACTCCCAAATTCGAGTCAAAAGTGTATGCTATTGAAGATAAGAATGATCTACAAACTCTTACTGTTGTTCAACTTCATGGAATTCTGACTACATGTGAAATGAGGAAAGGAGGTCCATCTAAAGTCAAAGAAGTTGTTTTTAGAGTTTCTGCAAAAGGAAAGGAGGTAGAAGAACAAGAAGGATCAGGGTATGTTTCAGAAGAAGATGAGATAAATTTTGTAAAGAAGCTACAACTTGGCACTGGAAGGTTCAGAGGTAAGCTTCATTTTAAATGTTTTTCTTATGGAAGAGTAGTTCATTATGCTGCTAAATGTCCCCATAAAGATAATCATGAAAAGGGAAAGGAAGTGGAAAAAGGAAATAAGAAACGGTTTATCAATAGAAAAAGCTATTATACTCATGAAGATAGTGATGGTCTATCAAATAGTGAAGAAGGAGAATCTGATCAAGTTATTAGACTACTCATGGATTTTGAAAGAGACTCTAGTGAGGCTAAATATACTTTTATGGATGCATTAGAAGAAACTGATTTTCTTGAAGAAATAAATCATCTCAAAATATGTTTGGAAGAAAACAAAATTACCATAGATACTCTAAAGAATTAGCTTATAAAAAAAGAGAAGCACAATGAGAAATTAGAATGTGAAATAGTAAGTCTAAGAAAGGAAATTGAGAAAGTGAAAACTTTAAATCTTAGATTTGCTAAAGGATCTGAACTTATATAAAATTATCAAGGTACAACGCTCTCCTCTTATAAAGACAGGTCTTGGATATATCGGAGAATCCTCTCAATCTTCAGCACCAAGCTATCTAAATGCAGCTAAAGCCAGCCTGCAACATTTTGTCACTCAGCAAAAGAACAAAGAGACTACACAAGTAAATCATGGCCACTTCAATACAAGGAAGAACACTAACATAAATATCAATCAGCAGGTAAACATAAATAGAAGGTTTCGTGATTGCAGAAATTTCTTCTTTAATGGACAATGTTTCTCATGTCATAATTTTGGTCATAACGATGCTCAATGTGCTGTGTACACAACCATCGTGACCAGAGAAGCAAGAAAGAAAAGAAATGAGACTAGAATAAATAAGAATACCTATAAAAACTTTTCTCCTCTTCAAAATGAAATTGAATGTTCCTATTGCAATAACTTTAGACATGAAGAATCTAAATGCAGGAGCAAACTTCAGCCAAAAGAGCATATACCTTAAAATTCCAAGGTATGGAGAAAGAAGGACTTATAGGTTGAAAGTTGTGGCATAGCTTTATTTGCAGAAGGGGAAGAAAATCAATGGTACATTGATAGTGGATGCTCAAAACACATGACAGGTGATAAAAATAAACTCCTTTCATGCAATGCTCTAGAGAAGGAAAAGAATGTTACCTTTGGAAACAACTCTCCTGCTGTCATTAAAGGAAAGGTTATGTTTTTCTAAAACAAAAGGTGAAAGCTAACAATGTTATGTATGTGGATGGTTTAAAGCATAACCTGTATAATGTGAGTCAAATGTGTGATCAAGGAAATGAAGTTTTCTTTAGTTCAAAAGAATGTGTAGTACGTGAACTTGACACAGGAAAAACGGTAATAAAAGGAACTAGAACACCAAGCAATATGTATGTATTGAAAGGTGGCCAAGAGCAATGCTACTTGGGTAAATCTTCAGAAAATTGGTTATGGCACATAATATTGGGACATTTGAGCTTCTCTCAAATAAGCAAATCTAGCAGTCTCAAAGTTGTCCGTGATCTTCCTAGCATCACTCTACCTGAAAGTACCATATGCAAATCATGCCAATTTGGTAAGCAAACTAGGGTACAATTCAATGCCAAAGAAGGATCAGCAAGTAAGCCTATTGAATTTATACATGCTGATCTATGTGGTCCTGTAAAGAAAAATTCACCTCGTGGAGAACAATACTATATTTTATTTATTGATGATTTCTCTAAAATGTGTTGGATCGGCTTACTGAAACATAAAGATGAAGCATTTGAAAAATTTAAGATCTTCAAAGATTTGGTTGAAAATGAATTAGATCTAAAAATCAAATATCTTAGATCTGACCGAGGAGGAGAATATATATCAGATGAATTCTTTGATTTTTGTGAACATCATGGCATAAAAATACATTTTTATGTAGCTAGAACCCCACAACAAAATGGCGTGGCAGAAAGGATGAATAGAACAGTTCAACAGATGGCTCGGGCTATGCTTGATGAATCTGGAACTCCTGATACCTTTTGGGGAGAAGTAGCACATACTACAGTAAATATTCTTAACAAAGCTCATGCTCGTGTGAACAATGATAAAACTCCTTATGAACTCTGGTATGGAAATCTTCCCACTGTAAAGCATTTTAGAGTTTTCGGAAGCAAATGTTTTATCAAGAACAATGATGAAAAACTTGGTAAGTTTGAACCTAGAGCAGATGAAGTAATATTTCTTGGTTACTCTTCTAGAAGTAAAGTATATAAATTTTACAATAAAAGACTTCAAAAGACTGTTGAATGTATTGATCTTGTAATTGATGAGTCTCTCACAGCTCCTAAATGGGAAATAACAACAACAAATGAATATGATGATGATGTATATTTTCCCTCATCAAATAGCAACAATATAGAAGGTGAACCCAATGAAGCACCAGAAGAAGATCTATCTGAAAAGGCTCCATCCAGGTATGTTCAAAAGAATCATCTAGAATCTTAAATTATGGGAGAAAAGGGATCAGGTGTCCAAACAAGAAGAACTCTTGTAGGATCCCCTAGCTATCTGGCATTCTTATCCACTATTGAACCATAGAATGTAAATCAAGATAGTAAAGATGAATGTTGGATTCAAGCCATGAATGAAGAACTTGATCAGATTGAAAAGAATCATAATTGGGAACTAGTTCCAAGACCTCATGATAAAAATGTTCTTGGAACAAAATGGATATTCAAAAACAAGTTAAATGAAAATGGAGATGTTATTAGGAACAAAGCTAGACTTGTTTGTAAAGGTTATGCTCAACAAGAAGGTATAGACTTTGAAGAAACATTTTCTCATGTAGCCAGACTTGAAGCCATAAGAATGTTTCTTGATTTTTCAAGTTTTCAACAATTCAAAGTTTATCAAATGGATGTTAAATCTGCTTTCCTCAATGGTGATCTAGAAGAAGAATTTTATATATAACAAACAGAAGGATTCATTCTGGGAAATGATGAAAAACTTGTTTGCAAACTTAAAAAGGCTTTATATGGTCTCAAACAAGCTCCTCGGGCATGGTACTATTGTCTTGACAAATATCTTCAACAACAAGGTTTTACAAAGGGATCTACTGACAGTAACTTATACACAAAAATTGAGAATGATAAACTAATGATTATAGTTGTGTATGTTGATGACATCATTTTTGAAAGTAATGAAGAGTCCATGAGTCAGAAATTTGCTTCTATTATGCAGCAAGAATTTGAAATTTATTTACTTGGGGAACTAAGATATTTTCTTGGCTTACAAGTGCAACAAGAAACAGATGGCATATTTCTATCACAAGCAAAATATCTCAAGCAAATTCTAAAGAAGTATGGGATGGAAAATTTCAAGCCTGTGAGTAATCCAATGGTAACTGGATGTAACCTCAATTCTCATGATGATTCTCCCATGGTGAATCAACCAGAGTATAGATCCATGATTGGAAGTCTGCTTTATCTAACCGGGACAAGACCAGACACTATGCATGCAGTTGGGATTGTTGGATGATTCGAAGCTAATCCAAAAGAGTCTCACCTTCAGGCTGTAAAAATAATATTCAAATATCTACAAGGGACTCAAGACTTTGTTCTATGGTATCCAAAGAATATTGATCTCACTCTTCATGCTTACACAGATGCGGATTGGACTGGAAATTTTGATGATCGAAAAAGCACTAGTGGTGGTGCATTTTATATGGGGCCCCGATTAGTATCTTGGTTCAGCAAGAAACAAAGTTCTATTGCCTTATCTATAGAGGAAGCAGAATATGTGGCTTCCATCATGTTTCACATAACTTCTTTGGATGATGCAGACAGTACAAGACATTCAAATCAAATGTTCACCTCCCATCTCCATTCTATGTGATAATACAAGTGCCATTAGTATCTCGAAGAATCCTGTTATGCATTCCAAGACCAAGCACATTCCTATCAAGTATCACTTCCGACGTGAACAAGTTCTTGAACAAAAGGTTAAATTGGAGTATGTTCCCTCTAAAGAATTAGTTGCATATATTACTAAACCTCTTCCCAAGGAAGCATTCGAATATCTCAGACAGAAGCTGGGAGTTGTCTCTGCCTCTCTTACCAAATCTTCTTAATTTCAGAAGATTAAATTCGGTACGTTGGTTTCATAAAGGCGGATCGCGTATATATGCGAGTTTCTATGCATAAAACCGCATACGTTTTTTGCTGACATAATGTCTCTTCCTCAGTTTTCAAAACAGTCTGTGGTGTTGGGTAATCTCTGTTGTTGTTACAATATTCATCTTACAGTACCTTTCTTTGATATTTATCTCCTTGATGAAGATGCTTTGATGAATTGGTTGTTGAAGGTGTTCAGGATGCACAAGCTTAAAGGGAGCACCTGCCTTGTTGAAAAGGATGCATTGTTGGCATTCTGATTGGTTTCAGAATTATGATCTCTCTCTTGAGATATTTTGGTCCTGGTTATAAAAATTCATATCTATAATTTGATGAAAAGGTCATGTTAAGACCTATGATGTAAAATTGTTATATTCAGTCATGTAAGGACTTGTTCAAATTTGTAAACCCACTTGGTTGGGTAGTTAAGTCAAATATGTAATTCCAATTAGTTGGATCATTGATGTAAGTATGAGTCCTTGGTGATAGGAAAGGTCATACTCAGTTGAGTTATAGAGTCATGTACTTCATTGAAATTTTTTTCTAAATATTCAGCAGGAACTTAGGGGGAGCATGGTCAATACAGTGCACATCAGATCTGCAAAGCTCTAGTTTCAGTATTGATCTGCCCTTTGCCATTGATGTCAAAGGGGGAGAGTATTTTGGTGTTTGAATAATGGTTATGATTAATGTATCCATCTGTTGTGGTGATCAAACACCATCATGGTTGCCATCAAGTCCAAAGGGGGAGATTGTTGGCAATATGATGCAATATGTTGTCCTTGATGGCAACCTACTTGATGAAGTTGTCCTTGATGGAAACCTACATGATGAGTTGCCTTTTGATAAGCAACCTATTTTTTAAAGACGTAAAAAAAATATTTCTACAGGTCAGTTCAGATGTGACAGAGAAAGGAATTCCAGTAAGTGCCAGAAAAATGAAACAGGAAAATGTATACGCAGGTTTGATGAAGGCAACCCGTGTATGGAGGCAACATATACGCTACTTGGTATACAGGCAAACTGCGTATACATCCAGAATTAGTATATACACAGTTTTTATGAAGAGAATTCGTGTATACAGGCGGGTACGAAGAAGCAAAGTCGTGTATGCCTTTTGCGCTCTAAAATTTTGATACCAAGGGGCATTACCATGGTTTTAGCCCACAGTATTTAGTGTTATATCGTCTATTTGATTTCGTCTAAGAATGCCATCGACACTTGTGTGGTTTTGGCTCATGGTATTGATAAAGGCTAATCCTATATAAGGAGATGAAGATCATACTGCAGGGGTATGCATGTGTAAGGGTTGTTACTGAATACTTCTCTCTAAAGTATATCTGCATGGGATTAAATTTGTTTTATTGGTAGATCTAAATCTATGATGCACCCTTAGATAAAATGATGGATCAAGATCTCTAGACCTGAAATAACTATATACTTGATCTATTGAAGATATGATTAGATCTGTGACTTGGAGCATGTTTGCTGAAGTGAAGTGAAGAAATCTAGGTAAGTCAATAGATCTGAAACATTCTGCAAAATTAATATCTACATATCTATACGCTAGTTCATCTCGGTAAAAGCATGTATATACGTGGCTTTGTCTCAGAAAAGGCATGTATGGAAGTCATGTTTTTTCTGAAGCTTGCTGAAGAGGTTATTTGTTTAATATTGTTCTATTTCTGTTGTATCTCTGTTGCATTTCCATTGTTTGTCAATGAAGTCTTCATGTAGATCTAGGTTGCTTGAATACTGTATATGCTGCTAAGTTGAATATGTACAAATATGATCAATGAGTGAGTAAATATGTTTAATGATGATTGACTGATTAAGGGTTCTGCAATACTGAAAATATATTTGACTGAAAGCCTCAAATCTGGTTCTGAGACTGACCATATTTTGGAAGATCAATATTCTCAGATCTATACGCAGGTTGGTGTGAAGGAAAGTGTGTATACACGTAGGTTCAGTAAAGCAAAGTAGCATATGCATTTTAAGATAATGAATGATCAGGGTTGAGATTGTTTCTACATGTTGATTCTGAAATCTGGGTTTATTATTATGTTCTGGTTACAGTAATCTCACTGTTTTGATTGAAGTTTGGGTTAAGTATATTATTTATGATCTTTATAATGAGTTGTGTTGAAACTGTGGGATCCAGTGTGAAAATTGATGAAACATGGTCTGCAGTGGTTCTAAGGGTTGAAGCCTTCAGTGTGGATGTAGAAGCTTCCTTCCAGTAGAAGTTGGTGTTTTTATCAAGGGATTGGAGCTCCCTTTCTGTAGTGGCTGGTAAACGAGATCATGGGGTTGTAGCTCCCTTCCAGTAGCAGTTGGAGAATGAGAGAAGGTTGCAACCTTCTGCAAGTAGATGCCTGCGTATTGATATGATTTTGCATCAGTACAATATTGTAAGCAGTTTTCCATATAATAATAATTGAAGACAGAGACAACAACAGTGGTGGTTTTCTCCCGAATTGGGTTTCCACCTTAAATCTTGGTGTTCATGTGCGATTCTCTTGTGTGATGATTTATTCTACTATTACTGCACATATTTACTGCTTAACTATCTGATGCATAACTGATAAGTTGAGTTAAAGATTGTTTATAAAATTTTATCTAACAATAAAGTTATCTCAGTATACGCAAGTTTCTTTTAGTATATCCACGTGTATACGCGAGTTGGGTTTATTAAAGTCGCATATAGAATTCAGTAAAGAAAAACTTAAAGTTTTCAGTCAGCTAAAAATACTGATTCACCACCCCCCCCCCCCTCCCCTCTCAGTATTTTTCCCAACACCTCCAATCTAGTTGTTCATTTCCAATTGTAGATTAGTCTAGCACTCTAGTGATCTGTCACTCCTAGGAGTTATTTATATTGTATTAGTGAAGCTATGAAACATCAACCAACCTACTATTAACTCATATATTGCCAACATGTGTTATAAAATCTTGCAAAGTGTTCCAAAACTTGTATTACTATGTTATCACCAAACTAAAGTAGTTGGGTCTCTTAGTGAAAGTATTCCAAATGACTGATTTCAATATACTTTTATATAGAACATGTTTCTATGAGAATCGTTGATGATTTATTATTCTTATCATGTATATGATTTCAATGTTGAGAGAGTTCGTAAATGCATCATTGCATATTGTTTCTGGATTTACGTATGCATCATTATGTTGTCACATGATAGATTGAATAGCATGGGAAACACACCTTGAATATGGACCTGAAATATGGTTTGAAACTCATGTTGACCATGAATTACATTACTTATTGCTTTGTGATCAAATGATGTGTTTTTCCATGATAAAAAATATGTGTGTTGTGGGGGGTGGGTGGGGGAGGTAATCGCCCTATGAACGTAGCATGGGGATAGATTGAGATCGCATTTGGATGGTGATAAGAAGGTTTATATAATAAAAATACTATGGCACATCCCTCCAATTATATTTTAAAAATAGTATAGCATGTCATATTAAGTCATATCATAGCATCATACAATACATTGTAAAGGTATTACACATAATGGTTATGGGGTTTTTATATAATATAAGTTATGTTTGTGAATTATGATAAATGATAAGATATAGGCTAACAATTTTTGATGATATTAACAATTCATATAGTGATTGGTGGTGTGGTAAATGTTAGATATGACATATTCTATAAAGATGGTAATTCATGATGAGTTTGGCGATGTTGTTTTAAGGAGTTTTTGTAGACATCATTTCCATGCATTAACTATGAAAATAGGTGGGCATTAATGCCATTGAATTCACAAATTACCACTCTTGTAATTTTTTAGGGTTGATATATACATGCTCATTTAGTCATTCAAAAATTTTGAGTATTAGCTTTGGTTTTGTGTTGTGGTTTTCACTTAATCTTGAACTTTCTCAGTTGTGCAACAAATTCTACTAGGTCTTAATCTTAGAATTGGCAAAGGAGATTGATTTATACGAAATTATCACCTTAAGTGATTTGAAAGAATTATAGTAGCTTAATTTGTTAATAAATGTCATAGGATGGATCTAGTTTAGCTCGTTGTTGAGTATGTTTCTCATATTTCTCCCTTATAACTTAGAAAATATTGCAAATTTTCTAAAGTTAAGCCATATGTTATCATTTTGTATTCCTAGTAAATTTTCCCTTATTTGAAAAAAGGGGTTATGAAAATTCATTGAAAAAGAATTTATAGTGAATGAATTTTTTATGCAAGGTCTCACTATTTTTTTAGTTTCACTATTCCATGATTGATTTGTGATCTTTTACTTCATAGATGTATGCAAAATTTCATATAAAAAGAACATGAAAACCAAGGGTTCATACACATTAAAGAAGAGGAAAACCAAAGGACACCATAAATACAAGATTACACACAACTTGAAAACGAAGTTCGTCCAATATGGACTACGTCTTCGGGCCCTACTCAAAGTGTTGGAGGCCTCTTACATTCATCTCACCAAAATCAAAATTGCATACATGGAAAAATTACACCTTATACCTCCACTTATGGGGATGTCCTGAAAATGCATTGCTCATGTCACAAAAAAAAACTACATCGTTGGATTTGTGGCAAAATTTCATGAAATTTGAGTATAAAGTTGACCAGTTTTTCTTACTGTGACCTCTGGTGCTCTAAGGAATCTAAATATTCCTTTTAATATTCCTTATAGGAATATTCTTGTAGAATATTTTGGGAATATTATTACAGAATATTCTTGCAGAATATTGCGGGAATATTCATATAGAGTATTCCCTTTAGATTCTCTCAAAAAGTGTGCCCACCCGTGGGCAGTTCCAGATCTTGGTTCCTTTGCAACTCATCCTCATCCCCTTAGCACTACATCACATAGCCTCCTTCCCTTAGTGGTTTGTAAATGAGTAGCATCGGTCGGTCGTTGGAAATAGGTATGCATTGGTATGTTGGCCACCCGGTGATCGTGGGTTTGACTCCCTAGTGTACCATACAGTACAATGATTTTTAAATAAAGAACAAATCCACATCTAACAGTTCAAAAAAATTGATTAACCACCTAACAATTTCATCTGCCAAGTTGACCGGAGGTTTGGCAAGTCTGCCAACTTAGCGACCCGCCAAACTTAACTGGCTATTCTCCAATGTTCCTACCAAATTTGGCCCATAAAGTAGTGGAACCTCTAACTTATTTTCCACTAGCAACTCTACCAAAGTTGGTCGAGTCCAGGGTTGATTGGCCAATTGCAGGGTGACACGTGGTGACCTTCGATTATGCCAAATGGCGCCCCTGGATTAATATTTATCCGGCCAATCCGATCATTCCACATGTCGGCTCTGGATTGGCCAAGAATATTCGCCATATCCCTTTGATTGTGCTACCATGTCACCATATGTACAACTGATGTCAACTAAGTTTATAACATACTTGCCAAGTGTTTATAACGTACTCATGGTCAAGTTTACTTCAGAAACCAAAACTAATGCTATCAAATAAAAGCACAAAAATATCACTATGTCAAATATACAAGTGATGTTATAAATTCATCAATTTTACAAATAGTTTTTGAGACGTGTGATTTACAATGGAGGCCAGGACACGCTACTTAAAAATTCTTTCAATTTTGGATGTATCTTTTCGAGACACGACTCTGGATGGAGCTCCCAACATGTGGCTCTTTGATGTCCATGCTTGTTACAATGATTGTAATTGTTCTTCCTCCTCTAGACTTTCCTAACCTTCTTTGAACGATTGTCTATGATGTGGTTCTGATGAGGAGAGCTACCCTTAGTTCTTCCTTTGGAATTATCACTACCACTAGAATGTTGTGATGTGCTCTCATAATCCATCATCGATTGGTTAATGGTTGTCTTGGAACATTCTCCAACATCCTTTATGACATAACCAAGTCCTCCGTAAAAAGGAAATTACTCCACTTTGATGGGATTCACAATGCCTTGCCCACTCATTTCGAGTAATTTTCCTTGATACCCCATTTTCTTCATCAATCTTGAACCAATTCCCATGGTGTGTTTCTCAAAAGCAGCAAAAGCATCATCATAAAGAGAACATGAAACTAAAGAATCATTTTTTACCTCAAGTGTTGAATCTAAAGTGGGTGATGATGGCTTGTCATGTTGCAACTTTTCCAAAGCCTCCTCCTTGACTTGTAACTGATGCTACAAAATTTGTTTCTCCCCCTATTCTTTTTGTAGGATTCTCCTTAGTTCATCATTCTCTGCTTGAAATTTTTGGTTGATCTCCTCATATTATTGGAGCCATGTAGTCTTTGGTTCTCTTCTCATCTTTGACACAACATCCACTGCAATGTTCGTCTCATCGCCTATATCAAAACCCAAGTCAATAGGTTCATGATCTAAACCTGAATGTTATTTTTGCTGTGCTAATTTCATCTTCATGATTATAAATAATTTGTTGATCTTTTGCTTCATGTACGTAGGTATCTTGAGGTGTTTGTGAGTGTTAAACAGGTAAATATGTTGAGTTTCATGTTAAATTCATGAGCAGAAAAACATTAAAACATAATGTTGAATAGCAGTTATAAAATGTACAGCAAACCATCAAAATTATCCATTAACACGGTGTTTTGATGAAGGATTTCACCCCTCGTAGGCTACATCTCCTTGGTCTAGCTTCCATGGCTTGGGCCTTTGTATTAGCTCAAATTTCCAAAAAGTGTTATTTACATTCATCTACTGCTCATGAAACCTGATTCAATGTGTTCAGAATGTCAAAATCATCCAGAATAGACTCTTATTTCTCCTAATTTGGTCGAATTTTACAAAAGTTATGGCAAAAACAGTTTGGCCTAGGAAATCTCCACTAAATCTGGAGATAACCCTAGTTAGGGCCGCCAAATTTGGATTTGGAACCAAATTTGGGGGCTCCACCTAATTCTTCGTCATTTGAAACTCAAATTTAATTAAGGTTAAGTGGAGTTTTAAATGAGGATTAGTGCTAAATGCGCTCTTTGCACAAATACTTGGTCGTCTTTTGACCAAGTATCTTCGCCATTTCCAGGTAACCTTTGGAAACCAAAAACAAGCACTCGTGAAACCCATGCCTTATTTGTCAAATTTCTTTGGCACTTTCTCTTTTACCTTTGCACTCTCTTGCACCGGCATCTTGTTTCCAACACTCCTCAAAACTGATGTTGACTGCTACAAATCTGTCACATCTTGTTTACCTCCTTTCAAAGGCAACCTATTAGAGTCCTGAAACATCTCATTACAAGCATAAGAAAATTTAATGAAATCAACTTGTTCATTCAACACATCTTTTTGAAAGTTTTGATTCAAAACATCTCTATGTTTGATCATTAGCAAAGTCAAATTTTGACTTGCATTCACTATCCTCTTCATTTCTCCTGCATGTATAAGAGACAAGCCTGTCTTCTTCTTATGCGCTCTAACTATGTACTCAATTCCATCTTTAAACAAGTGATACTTATTCTCATGGTGATGAAATATTGCTTTCCTATCATAAAGATATGGACTTCCTAAAAGAATACCTGATATCTCAAGCGGCACCACATCAAGTTCAACTTCATCAAGAAAGTTTGAATTGATGGCAAACCTTAGTATGCACTTCCTTGTTACCTGCAAGTTTGCATTCTTGCATATCCACCCTAAATGATAAGGTCTTGGATGTATAATAGTTTCAATGTTTAGCTTCTTAACTAAGTCTTCGGAAATTAGATTAGCTTGAGGCCCACTATCAAAAAGTGTGTCTATCTTGGTATGTTTAGAAACGACTCTAATATGTAAAAGTTCAATTCTCAAATCTTCATCTTGAGTGACTTTAGAACAATTTGAAGAACTATTGATTTATATGTTCATACCTTTCAAACCAATTGTTGTAATCTTTGTTTCATCTCCTGAATTTGAACCTATGCCATGTTCAATTATTGCAACAATTTTTCCCTTTTCTTTGGCTTTCAGTTTGTTTGGCTTCAACTCTGGGTGAAGTTGCCAACAATGGTCTTCATCATGGCCATTCTTTGAACAATGTTTACATGTGATTTTTTCTTTCTCTTTTTTGATAGAGCTATTTCTCTTTCCTCTTCCATTAAACTTTCCCTTTCCTTTACCCTCGTACTTAAGGAAACTATCACCTTTCTCATCTATACTATGTTTCCCTCTTGCTTCTAAATGTGTGGCTTGAATGCAAACCTCATCTAAGTTTGTGGGATTGAACATGAGAATAGTGTGTCTAAGGTAATTGTGCAAACCCCCAATATAATTTAACAAAGTTTCTTGAGAATACAAATTAATACCCAAAACAAGAGCTCTTCTCCTAAATTCATGAGTATAATCTTGCACACTTTGCCCTTTCAATTGTCTAAAATTTTGCCAATCCATAATGGCCTTTTGCATGTAAGCTAGAGGATAAAATTTCCTTTCAATGGCAGAAATATTGACCAATACATTGAGATCTTACTATATTTTTTCAGATCTTACTGTAGTTTTTCATCTCTTCTTGAGTCCTTGCTTCCCACCATACAAGTTCGGATCCTTCCATCCTCAAGGAATCCAATTGAATCTTTATGTCATCTTCTTGAAGGTTTTGAATCCTACAATACACCTCCAATTGACGTATCCAATTTTCCAATTTCTCTGCATTTACCTCGCCATTATACGTTGGAAGCTCAAATTTGAAATCAAGTTAGAGTAAGGGAGTTTTTCCTTTTGGGTTCTTTGAGTGTGTATGGGTAGTTTTCATTGTGGAAGTGGAAGATGACGTTGATGGTGGTGATGAGGATGATGATGAAGATGGTGGAGATGGAGGAGGTTTTCCTCCATTGCCCTTTGAATTCCTCTCTTCATCCTTTTTGTCCCTCTCTTCAAAGAGGATCCTAACCCTTTCAGTCAGTTCATAGAAAGCCTTCTTGTATGCTTCCTCTTCTAAAATACCTCCAGTCTCTCCAACACCTGACATGATGGCTATGAATTCAAGCTCAGATTATGGTGCAACTTGTACCTCTTCAATCTTAGCTAGAGAAAATTGAGGTGCTTCAAGTGCAGTTGTGGGTGAAAATTTGGGTGGAGATGGTGCCCTTGTGGATCTCCTTCTTCTGGTCCTAATCTGAGGACTAGCAACCAATAGTTTCCCTTCTCCTCTCTGCAACTTTAACCTTGTAAGCATCACAAATTTGCAACCATTAAAACCCTACTTGCACAAAACTCAATCAACTATTAAGAAATAACCTTTGCGCTCTAATACCAACTTGATCTGAATCTGAATGTTAGTTTTTTTGTGCTAATTTCATCTTCAAAACTATAAATAATTTGTTGATTTGTTGCTTCATGTGCATAGGTTTCTAAAGGTGTTTGTGAGTGTTAAACAGGTAAATATATTGATTTTCATGTTAAATTCATGAGCATAAAAACATTAAAACATAATGTTGAACAAAAACAATAACATGTACAACAAACCATCAAAATTATCCATTAACACAATGTTTTGATGGAGTTCACCCCTCCTAGGCTACATCTCCTTAGTCCAGCTTCCATGGCTTAGACCTCTGTATTAACTCAAATGGGAAAAAAATGTTGTTTACATTCATCTACTGCTCTTGAAACTTGCTTCAATGTGTTCAGAATGTCCAAATCATCCAAAATAGACTCTGATTTCTCCTAATTTGGTCGAATTTTGCAAAAGTTATGGCCAAAACAGTTTGGTCTAGGAAATCTCCACAAATCTGGAGATAATTCCAGTTAGGGCTGCCAAATTTGGAGTTGGCCCCGAATTTGGGGGCTCCGCCGAATTCTCCACCATTTTAAACTCAGAGTTAATTAAGGTTAAGTGGAGTTTTAAATGAGGATTAGCGCTAAACGTGCTCTTTGCAAAAATCTTGGATTAATGTGATAAGCACATTTTTAATTCGGGTTAGTGTTAATTAAGCACGTTTAACCCTGCGCTTTAAAATATGCCTCTGCTCCTGGTCACAGCATCTGGTTATATGGGGAAGGGGCTGGCCCCCTCCTTACCCCCACCGGTCTATTCACATGGAAACAAATATAAATCGTGGGCATAATTTGTTAAGTCCTGAAGCAGTGATATGATGGTAAGAATGACGCGTTGTTTGGGGGAGGTCGTGGGGTCGAGCCCCGACCTCCGCCCATCAGTTGGTAAATAATTTTGCGACCCGAATATGTTGTATGATATTGCCTTTGGATATTAATGAATTCGCACTTTGATATAAAATTTAAATCCGACCTTTGATAGCCTTTGACATATATAACCTTTCAGACTTTGATATAAAATCTCGGACCACCATATGAAATTCAGCCTTGACCTTGGTCCACAAGAGGGGGCACGTGGCTTCCCCTTGCTGCACCATGTGTCCGCCTCTAGTTCGACTATCCCTAACCTTTAAAAAAAAATCAAATTCGACCTTAGGGTAGATTAAAAAAAAATTCACCATCCAAACTTGACCGATGAATCCTACAGTGACACTTGTCATAGTGTCATTGGGCGAAAATGAAAAAATATTCCCAGAATATCCATTTTCTGCTGACTGGGTTGCCATGTCACCATTCTGTCTTGTTCTGCAATTTTTTTAGCTGTTTAGGAAAATGAACAACAGGCTTTATCTTCCTCATCCAGACTTTGTTTTCAATGAAACAAATTGTGTTGAATTCGTGGTGACGAGCTCTTCGTTGTCGTTCAATTTCCAATCGATTCTGAGCGCTTTCGTTTTTTAGCTTTAACACTGAGCACCTGATCATTCCTCCCCACTAGAAGCCTTTTGGACCCCAAAATCTCTTTGACTATTGATCATGTGGATGAGGGTATAGTTCCCTCACCCTTCCAGTCTCAATCCATTGAAATTTTCCCAATTTCATTAACTGGAGAAATTCACAAAAACTAAGCTTTTTCCTTGACTCTTGCGACCCTCTCTTACTATTGTTGACATCGTCATGCTACAATTTTCCTGAATTTTCAGAGCAGAAATTTTTTCTTGAAGAAACCAACTTGTTCCTGCCTTGTTCATTAATAAAATGAAACTTAAAAATTGTCTCACCTCGCACACTATCGTCATGGAAATTCGTAGCTGATCTTGCTTTGTACTTGCGTCGTCTTTTGACCAAGTATCTTCGCCATTTCCAGGTACCCTTTGGAAACCAAAAACAAGAACTTGTGGAATCCATGCCTTCTTTGTTAAATTTCTTTAGCGCTTTCTCTTTGACCTTTTCACTCTCTTGCACAGGCATCTTGTTTCCAAATCTGCTCAACACTGATGTCGATTGCTGCAAATCTGCCACATCTTGTTTACCTCCTTTCCAAGGAAACCTATTAAAGTCCCAAAACATCTCATTACAAGCATATGCAACTTTAATGAAATCAACTTGTTCATTCGAAGCATATTTTTTAAAGGTTTGATTCAAAACATCTCTATGTTTGATCATTAGCAAAGTCAAATTTTGACTTGCTTTCACTATCCTCTTCATTTCTCTTGCATGTATAAGAGTCAAACTTGTCTTCTTCTTATGTGCTCTAACTATGTACTCAATTCCATATTTAAACAAGTGATACTTATTCTCATGGCGATGCAATACTGCTTTCCTACCATAAATATATTGACTTCCTAAAACAATACTTGATATCTCAAGCAGCACCACATCAAGTTCAACTTCATCAAGAAAGTTTGAATTGATGGCAAACCTTAGTATGCACTTCCTTGTTACCTGCAAGTTTTCATTCTTGCATATCCACCCTAAAGGATAAGGTCTTGGATGTGTAACAGTTCAAGTTTTAGTTGCTTAACTAAGTCCTCAGAAATCAGATTAGCTTGAGACCCACTATCAAAAACTGTGTCTATCTTGGTATGTTTAGAAATGACTCTAATATGTAAAATTTCAATTCTCATATCTTCATCTTGAGTGACATTGGAACAATTTGAAGAACTAGTGCTTGCTATATTCTTACCTTTCAAACCCATTGTTGTAATCTTTGTTTCATCTCCTGAATCTGAACCTAATTCATGTTCAATTATTGCAACAATTTTTCCCTTTTCTTTGGCTTTCAGTTTGTTTGGCTTCAACTTTGGATGAAGTTTCCAACAATGGTCTTCATCATGGCCATTCTTTGAAAAATGTTTACATGTGAGTTTTTCTTTCTCTTTTTTGATAGAACTATTTCTCTTTCCTCTTCCATTAAATTTGCCCTTTTCTTTACCCTCATACTCAAGGAAACTATCACCTTTCTCATATATATTGTGTTTCCCTCTTGCTTGTAAATGTGTCGCTTGAATTCAAACCTCATCTAAGTTTGTGGGATTGAACATGAGAATAGTGTGTCTAAGGTAACTATGCAAAGCCCTAATATAATTTAACAAAATTTCCTGAGACTACGCAATTAATACCCAAAACAACAGCTCTTCTCCTAAATTCATGAGTATAATCTTGAACACTTTGCCCTTTAAATTGTCTAAAAATTTTCCAGTCCATAATGGCATTTTTCATGTAATCTAGAGGATCAAATTTCATTTTAATGGCAGAAATAAAACTTGACCAAGACATAGAGATATTACCGTAGTTTTTCATCTCTTCTTGAGTTCTTGCTTCCCACCATACAAGTGCAGATCCTTCCATATTCAAGGAAGCCAATTAAATATTTATGTCATATTCTTGTAGGTTATGAATCCTGCAATACACCTCCAATTTTCCAATTTCTCTACATTTACCTTGTCATTATACATTGGAAGCTCAAATTTGACATCATGTTTGAGTAAGGGAGTTTTCCTTTTGTGGTCTTTGAGTGAGTATGGGTAGTTTTGGTTGTGGAAGTGGAAGATGATGTTGATGGTGGTGATGAGGATGATGATGAAGATGGTAGAGATGGAGGAGGCTTTACTCCATTTCCCTTTGAATTCCTCTCTTCATCCTTTTTGTCCCTCTCTTCAAAGAGGATCATAACCATTTTGGTCAGTTCATAGAAAGCTTTCTTGTATGCCTCCTCTTTTGAAATACCTTCAGTCTCTCCAACACCTGACATGATGGCTATGGATTCAAGCTCAAATTCTTATGCAACTTGTACCTCTTCAATCTCAGCTAGAGAAACTTGAGGTGATTCAAGTGCAACTGTGGGTGAAACTTTGGGTCGAGATGGTGCCCTTGTGGCTCTCCTTCTTTTGGTCCTAATCTTAGGACTAGCAACCAATAGTTTCCCTTCTCCTCTCTGCAATTTTGACCTTGTAAGTATTGTTATCACAACCCAAATTTTCAAAATCTCATGCTTGAAAATTAGTCATAATTCTCTTTCAAATTGGTTAGGTTGCAAGATATCATAAAATGATAAATTTTATGGTGTATTTAAGTTTTTAAAACTTTGGATAAGGTGTTAGAAATGATTCCAAGTCACATCGAAGGAGTGTGTTCTGAGTAGATATTTTGAAATGATCATAAGTCCAAAATCTTTCCATTTGTCAGAAAATTGTTTGAGTCCGCAGCAAATACAACACGAACTTAACGAATTCGCTATGGAAACACCTAGTAGTTTCACAGCGAAACTGACACTTGTCAAATGAAACGTGCTACGAAAACTCTGCCAGCCTTTAACAGTTTAAAGAGTAATGATGAATGGTTGGTGTTTGAGAATTTCAAGGACCTGCTGCCAGACTAAAGCCATCATTTAAAAGTTATACACTTTCTCATATCAGTCATCATTTGTTTTATGTCTTCTCATTCCGCTTTTGAAAGCTTATCTCTCATCTCTTTCACTTTGTTTTTCTGCACTCATCATTTGCTACCAAAGAAGTTCTCTATCAATAAGCTCCCAAGTAGAAACCTTTGATGTTATATCATTTTCTTTCCATTTTAACTGCTCTTTGTCATCAAGGGTATCCACCCAAACAGGTGTTAAGTTATAAGGAAGGCCACCACTGCATTACACAAGAAATGGCTACACCAAAGAAGGTTTATACAAGAGTTTTTCCATTCATATATGAACCTACAACTCCGGATTTAGTCTTGGAGGATCAATATTTCACCAAGTTATTTACAAAGGTAGGGTGCATTGAATTCTTTCAAAAATTGCAAGGGCATCATCAACAGGTATCACGAGACTTTGTGGCTAATTTCAGAGGTACATTTACAAAGGTAGGTTGTCTTCATATCCCAATTTCACCTGATAGTATCTCTAAAGCAACAGGGATCCCGAGAACTAGAGAGGAATGGTTTAAAGCTACCAACTTTGATTTGAAAATTTGTGATGACTACTTAAAGCTGGAGCATGCAGGGATTAAAATGACTAAAGGAATTCCTAGAGCCTGTCTTAAAGATGAATTTTCCAAGTTGTTAACAGTCATACAAAAATATTTTACATGTGAAGGTCATTTTCAGACAATTTATATGTATCATTTCAAATTATTGCTTCACTTCACAAGGAATAAGTTGATAGATATTCCATTCTATCTCTTTAGAAGTCTCAGGAAAATGGCAGACAAGGTGCAAGGAAAACTTGAAAGAAATGAAACTTCCATTTTTCACCATGGGTTGATGAAATTGCTAGTTTTGGATGATTTAAATAAACTAAACAGAAACTGGGCATCGTTCCTGTTCATGAATGGATATGAGCTAGATGTCTTATCTCCAAGAAAAGCCTCCAAGCTTAAAACTTCTTCTTCCAAGCAAGAAATGGATGTCAATGCTACTGCAAAATTAGAGGGAAATCAGCATGAAGGTTTAAAGGTTACAGATAAAGACTTGGTAGAGAAAATTGATTTATTCCAAGATACATCATCACCTCCAACAACTAGAACTAGAAAGAAAACAAACAAACATGTGACAGACAACAAGATCAAATCTGAAGCCAAGATATGTAAAGGAAATGTTGAAGAAGATGTTAAAGGTAAAGGCAGACTTGAAGACATTCTACAGGCTATAGACATTGCAGACACTCCTGTGGTGAAAGCAGCTAAATTTAAAACATATAAAGCCAAAGGTAAGGGACTCATAGTAAAAAATTAGACTTTTCTTCAAAAGATTCAACCTTTCTTTTCAAACCTCGAAAACCTCTCACTACGTCACAAATATCAAAAACAATTACTATTGGTGATAATAAACAGAAGGAAGATAAAGGAAAGGGAGAAATGGCACAAGAATTTATTGTAATATCACCAAGTGAGACAGAGGTTATCAAGGATAAGAAGATAGATAAATCTAAAAGAAACTTTCAAAGGAAACCTGAGACAAATTCTTCTAAAAGACAGAGTAAAGACAAAGAAGAAATAGTCAAACAGAGAAAAGGAAAAGACAAGGTCATAGAGAAAACTGAAAAGGAGATTTTGGAAGAACAATTGAAAGATTTTAAGGATGAATTTTCCGAGACAAAGAAAGAGCTAGAAGGATATAAGAAAGATGGAGAGATGATAGATGAGGTAGAGAAGAAAGCAAATGAACAAGTTACTCATTTTGAGACTTCCATTGCAAAAGCCAAAAATCTGTTGAAGAGGACACAGCCTTTACGCATCATAGTATCACATACAAGAAAGAGGAACTTATGTTTACAATTAGAGAGGAGAAGCCTTCAAAGACAAGTGAAATATTTGAAATAAGAGATGGATTTGATGAAAATAGAATCAAAGAAAGGAGACTTGGAAAGAGAAATCAAGAGAAAAGATATTTGAAACTGTTGATAGATAAGGAGGTAACAATTAGATCATCATCTTTTTGTTTTATATTATCAATAAACTACATACATGCATGTTCATATACTTTTCTGAAGCTCAGATCTAAGTTTTGTCAAATCTCCAAAGTATTAGGTAATTCCGCAGCAAGTGTCAGGCTTAAAGCCTAGTTTTTACTGCGGAATTTCTAAAGATTTCTTTTTGGTTTTGAGAGACCTAAACTAATGGAAATGAAAAGTTTTTGAAGGTTATATCTAGTTGTTTTTTATCATTAAATATCCTCTAATGGTAAAGAGCAGCAAAAGAGTACCACATATCATCCTTTTATGTGCGCTACTAAAACAAGCTAATTTCGTAGCTCAAAACAGAGTTTTTGGACAGCAAGTTGAATTTTCATGATAAATTATGGAAAGGGGGAGGAAGGTTAAGCATGTTTAAAGTTGTCCATCATCAGGGTGTCAAAGAATATCAGGGTGAAAAAGAGTATCATATTTTCCAAGTGGAGACTTTAGTTAAAGGAAGAGTTTGAAGACACTAGTCATACATGTGCTAGGTCATCAAACAAAATTTTCCTAAATAATGGGCAAAGTTACTTCACGAATGTAGTCATGGTATTAATATTTTGTTAATGGTCAGCATGGTAAAAAGAAATGATTCCTTTCGATGAAGATTTGGATTAATTTTGTTGAATGTAATAATTAGGAGTTTAAGTCCTAGTAGGACTCTTACTCTTATTTCGAAAAGGTGTCAGTCCTAGTCTCTAGAATCTAGTTTATGGTTAGATTTAAGTGTCAGTTGAAAGTTAAATAGTCTAGCCACTTGGAAAACTTGTTGAAAAGGCTAAGTGCCTATAAATGGTGTAAACTTCGATGTATTAAGGGTTGGAAAATGTTATCAGAACAGGTGACTTTGTAAATTCTTTGGATGGACTGATATATACATAAGCAGTTTAACTTTTCTGAAGCTGAGATTCTTAGTGTATTTCAGTGAGCTTTGTCTTCTATCATATGTTTTACTTCCATAGTTTTAATGCTTATTAATTAGAATTCATGGGAACATGCTCTGACTTCCTTTTAAGTGTTAAATTATGGTGAATTAAGTTCTTAGGTCCTAACTGTGGATGGTTTTATTCAATGTTTAATACTTATCACTCAAAATTCATGGTCATTCATGCTCTGACTTCCTTTAAGTGTTAAGATTTGATAAATCTCTGTTAAATACTTTCCTTTCAATATCTTGAGGTATCATTACTTAGAATTCATGCACTCATGCTCTGACTTCCTTTGAACCTTAAGATATTGAGACTTTCCTGAATGTGTCACTCTTCCATTGAATTATATACAAGCCTCAGTTTTATAAGAAGAGCTATTTGTTGTCTTTATCCCTATCACTGACTCCATAGCCCAATGGTAGCTAGTCTCCATCTTTCAACCAACAAACCTACAAAATCATAAACCATAGAGTTATCCATCTATTTACATCTTTATTCAAAATCATTAACCCTTGAGAGAATCCTCTCAGGCTGAGGAGGCTAAGCCTCAACTAAAAGATTGGTTTGAAATAGTTACACTGAAGTGGTCTGATCAGCAGCCTATCAGGGTCCTATTTTGGTGATAACATTTTGGTGCGTCTGCCGGGAGTATGAAGATATACATCTCCCGAAAATCATGAAGCTGAACTCTTGAAGGTAGCAGGAGCTTAGAATCTGTTCAAGGCTGCAAAACTACCTTGGCGACTCCACAAATCAAATAATCAAATTGGAAGGTGACTCCACTGCTAGAAGATCAGTTTCTAAATGAAGTTTCAAGATGAGTTCCATTGCAAGAAAAAATGCCAGGTATGCTCCTATGAATTGGTCTCGTATCCCTGGTTTTCTAAATCTTATGCCAAAGGTTGATTGGTTAGATGATCTTCCAATATTCAAAGATGAAAATAAAGACAAAGCTTCTCTTCATTTGGTTAGGTTTCATCTGTATGTACATAGTCTTAAGGTTCAGATCCCTTAAGACTGTATTATGAAGATGTTTATGACCACTCTAGAAGGAAAAGCATGGTCTTGGTATAAAGGTTTAGCAAATGGTTCATTATATTCTCTTGCTAATTTTCATGATGAATTCTATGAGATGTATAAAGAGTGTCATCCCTCCTTATTGTTGGTCAAATATTGTTGTAAACATTCTGTGAGTTCTATTCAGTATTTGGAGGATTGTTATAATGATGATGAATTTATGGATGAAGAAATTTTTGAGGCTCTTCATAACAATGCATTTCAACACCTAGAAGAAAATATAACATCCCATAGAATGCATCATGAAAATCAGCAAGAATATACTTATGAAAACCATGTTACATCCTCCGAGATTGATGTAAAGATGCAGCAAACTTGTCAGTCTTCGAATCATAATGAAGATGAAAATCATTGCAAATACAAAGAAAAAATACTAGAAGACAGTTTTTATAACCCTCAGGCAGAGAAAAAGGTTGATTTTTTATGTAATTCCTTGCAGCAGCCTACTTCAAAGAATGATCATAATAGTGAGGAAAATTACATTGTCTGTGGGAATCATTCAGAAAGGCAGTTGGATAGCTTATCAAATAAATTTTTTGTGGCTAAAAATCAGTTGTTAGAAGTTACAGGATGTTATGAGGATCATCAAGCTGATCATGTATTCTAGGATCCTATAGCTAAATACATAGATAATTTTTACTCTACATTGTTTCAATTTTATTTTTACTATGAAGATCAATTACAATTTCAGTGGCAGTGGTCATCACAATATCATAGTTGCTTTGAGTTCCAATGCAGTCAAAAAACTCAAATATCAAATAAAACCAATGACTGGTTACATTGGAAGTTTCACATTGATTGAGTTGAATAAAGTTTGTAGTTGATAGGGTAGGTAGGTAGGAATGTGCAAATAAGCTCAAGGTTGACTGAGTATTTTTAGTAGGTACAATTTGAAGTAGATTGGGCAGAATTTCAGAGTTTTTATTTTAAAGGAATGGATTGCAGCGCTGGAAATACTAGTTCTTAGTATACCATAGGGGGCATACTATCCCTAATGGAGCCATTGTTATCACACCCCAAATTTTCAAAATCTCATGCTTGAAAATCAATCATAATTCTCTTTCAAATTGGTTAGGTTGCAAGATATCATAAAATGATAAATTTTATGGTGTATTTAAGTTTTAAAAACTTTGGATAAGGTGTTAGAAATGATTCCAAGTCACATCAAAGGAGTGTGTTCTGAGTAGATACTTTGAAATGATCATAAGTCCAAAATCTGGCCATTTTTCAGAAAATTGTCTAAGTCTGTAGCAAATACAACACGAAATTAACGAATTCGCTATGGAAACACCTAGTAGTTCTATATCGAAACTGACACTTGTCAAATGAAACGTGCGACGAAAACTCTGCCAGCCATTAACGGTTTAAAGAGTAATGATGAATGGTTAGTGTTTGAGAATTTCAAGGACCTGCTGCCAGACTAAAGCCATCATTTAAAAGTTATACACTTTCTCATATCAGTCATCATTTGTTTTATGTCTTCTCATTCCGCTTTTGAAAGCTTATCTCTCATCTCTTTTGCTTTGTTTTTTCACGCTCGTCATTTTCTACCAAAGCAGCTCTCTGTTAATAAGCTCCCAAGTAGAAACCTTTGTCGTTATATCATTTTCTTTCCATTTTAATTGCTCTCTGTCATCAAGGGTATCCTCCCAAACAGGTGTTAATTTATAAGGAAGGCCACCGCTGCATAATACAAGAAATGGCTACACCAAAGAAGGTTTATAAAGGAGGTTTTCCATTCAGATATGAACCTACAGCTTCGGATTTAGTCTTGGAGGATCAATATTTCACCGAGTTATTTACAAAGGCAGGGTGCATTGAATTCTTTCAGAAATTGCAAGGGCATCATCAACAGGTATCACAAGACTTTGTGGTTAATTTCAGAGGTACATTTACAAAGTTAGGTTGTCTTCATATCCCAATTTCACCTGATAGTGTCTCTAAAGAAACAGGGATCCCGAGAACTGGAGAGGAATGTTTTAAAGCTACCAAGTTTGATTTGAAAATTTGTGATGACTACTTAAAGCCGGAGCATGCAGGGATTAAAATGACTGAAGGAATTCCTAGAACCTGTCTTAAAGATGAATTTTCCAAGTTGTTAACAGTCATACAAAAATATTTTACATGTGAAGGTCGTTTTCAGACAATTTATATGTATCATTTCAAATTATTACTTCACTTCACAGGGAAGAAGTTGATAGATATTCCATTCTATCTCTTTAGAATTCTCGGGAAAATGGTAGACAAGGTGCAAGAAAAACCTGAAAGAAATGAAACTTCCATTTTTCACCATGGGTTGATGAAATTGCTAGTTCTGGAGGAGTTAAATAAACTAAACAGAGACTGGGCATCGTTCCTGTTCATGAATGGATATGAGCTAGATGTCTTATCTCCAAGAAAATCCTCCAAGATTAAAACTTCTTCTTCCAAGCAAGAAATGGATGTCAATGCTACTGCAATATTAGAGGGAAATCAACATGAAGGTTTAAAGGTTACAGATAAAGACTTGGCAGAGCAAACTGATTTAGTCCAAGATACATCATCACCTCCAGCAACTAGAACTAGAAATAAAACAAACAAACATGTGATAGACATCAAGATCAAATCTGAAGCCAAGAGATCTAAAGGAACTGCTGAAGAAGATGTTAAAGGTAAAGGCAGACTTGAAGACATTCTACAGGCTATAGACATTGCAGAAACTCCTGTGGTGAAAGTAGTTAAAGTTAAAACATCTAAAGCCAAAGGTAAGGGACTCATAGTCAAAAAATTAGACTTCTCTTCAGAAGATTCAGCCTTTCTTTTCAAACCTCAAAAACCTCTCACTACGTCACAAATATCAGAAACAATTACTATTGGTGATAATAAACAGAAGGAAGATAAAGGAAAGGGAGAAATGGCACAAGAATTTATTGTCATATCACCAAGTGAGACAGAGGTTAATAAGGATAAGAAGACAGATAAATCTAAACGAAAGTTTCAAAGGAAATCTGAGACAGATTATTCTAAAAGACAGAGTAAAGATAAAGAAGAAACAATCAAACACAGAAAAGGAAAAGACAAGGTCATAGAGAAAACTGAAAAGGAGAGTTTGGAAGAACAATTGAAAGTTGTTAAGGCTGAATTGTCTGAGACAAAGAAATATCTGGAAGTATATAAGAAAGATAGAGAGATGATAGATGAGGTAGAGAAGAAAGTAAATGAACAAGTTGAACCAAGTTATCTTTGAGACTTCATTTTACAAAAACAAAAATTTGTCATTGAGGACCTGACGCCTTTACGCATCCTTGTGTCCACTCTGAGTAAGAGAGCTTTAATGTTTCATATTCTAGAGGAGAAGCCTTCAAAACAAGTGAAATGTTGAAGAAGAAGAGTGAGTTGATGAGAAAATAGAATCAAAAGGAGATATGGAAAGAGAAATCATGAAACAAAATCTTAAAGCCTAACTTTGATAGATAAGGAGGTAACAATTAGATCATGATATTTTTGTATTATATTATCAATAAAATACATGCAAGCATGTTCATGCTTTTACAGGCTGGATCTAGGCACTGAAATCTAAATCTATTTAGGTAATTCCACAGCAAATAGACTTAAAGCCCCGGTTTCTTTGTGAATTTACGAAGACCTCTTGGTTTTGAGAGATTTAAACTGATGGAAATGAAAAGTTTTGAAGGATGTATCTAGTTTTTTTTTTATCATTAAATATCCTCTAATGGTAAATATCATTAGAAGGGTACCACATATCATCCTCTTATGTGTGCTATGAAAACAAGCTAATTTCGTAGCTCAAAACAGAGTTTTTGGACAACAAGTTGAATTTTCATGATAAATGATGGAAAGGGGGAATAAGGTTAAGCATGTTTAAAGTTGTTCATCATCAGGGTGTCAAAGAGTACCATGGTGTCAAAAAGTATCAGGGTGACAAATAATATCAAATTTTCCAAGTGGAGATTTTCAGTTAGAGGAGTTTGAAAGATACTAGCCAACATATGCCATGTCATCAAATTAACTTCTTTTAAATGAGGGGCAGAGTTACTTCACGAAGAAAATCATGATATAAATTTATTTTTTAATGGCTAGCATGGTAAAAATATTAGATTCCTTTTGAGGAATACTTGGATAAGTTTAGTTTAAATGTAATAAATAAATGTTTAATTCCTAGTAGGACTCTTAGTCTTATTTCGAATAGGTGCCAGTCCTATTCTCTAGAATCCAGTTTATGGTTAGATTCAAGTGTCAGTTTAAATTTAAATGGTCTAGCCACTTGGCAGACTGGTTGTAAAGGCTAAAAGCCTATAAATAGTGTAGACTTCGATGTACACAAGGTTGGAAAATGTTATCAAAACAGTGTACTTTGTAAATGCTTTGGATGCACTGATATATATAGCAGTAGTTTAACTTTCCTAAGGTTGAGATTCTTAGTGTACTTTAGTGAGATTTATCTTCTATCATATGTTTTACTTCCATATTTTTAATGCTTATTACTCAGAATTCATGGGAACATGCTCTGACTTCCTTTAAGCGTTAAATTATGGTGAATTAAGTTCTTAGGTCCTATCCGTGGATGGTTTCTTTCAATGTTTAATACTGATTACTAAGAATTCATGGTCATTCATGCTCTGACTTCCTTTAAGTGTTAAGCTTTGATAAATCTCTGTTAAATACTTTCCTTTCAATATCTTGAGGTATCATTACTCAGAATTCATGCACTCATGCTCTGACTTCCTTTGAACCTTAAGATATTGAGACTTTCCTGAATGTGTCACTCTTTCATTGAAGTATATACAAGCCTTAGTTTTATAAGAAGAGCTATTTCTTGTCTTTATCCCTATCACTGACTCCATAGCCCAATCGTAGCTAGTCTCCATCTTTCAACCAACAAACCTACAAAATCATAAACCATAGAGTTAGCCATCTATTTACATCTTTATTCAAAATCATTAACCCTTGAGAGAGCCCTCTCAGGCTGAGGAGGCTAAGCCTCAGCTAAAATATTGGTTTGAAATAGTTACACTGAAGTGGTCTGATCAGCAGCCTATCAGGGTCCTATTTTGGTGATAACAAGTCTCACAAAATTGCAATCATTAAAACCCTACTTGCACAAAAATCAAGCAACTATCAAGCAAACAACCTTTGCAACCTTTTCTCCGATACCAACTTGATCTGAATCTGAATGTTAGTTTTGTTTTGCTAATTTTATCTTCAGAATTATAAATAATTTGCTTATATTTTTCTTCATGTGCATAGGTTTCTTGAGGTGTTTGTGAGTGTTAAATAGGTAAATATGTTGAGCTTCGTGTTAAATTCATGAGAATAAAAAAATTAAAACATAATGTTGAACCACATCAATAAAATGTACAACAAACCATCAAAATTATCCATTAACACAATGTTCTGATGAAGGATTTCACCCCTCTTGGGCTACATCTCCTTGGTCTAGCTTCCATGGTTTGGGTCTTTGTATTAGCTCAAATGTTCAAAAATTATTGTTTGCATTCATATACTACTCCTGAAACCTGCTTAAATGTGTTTAGAATGTCCATATCGTCCATAATAGATTCTTATTTATCCTAATTTGGTCAAATTTTGCAAAAGTTATGGCCAAAACAGTTTGGCATAGGAAATCTCCACTAAATATGGAGATAACTCTAGTTCGGGCCACCAAATTTGGAGTTGGTGTCGAATTTGGGGGCTCCGCTGAATTCTCTGGCATTTTAAACATAGATTTAATTAAGGTTAAGTGGAGTTTTAAATGAGGATTAGCACTAAACGCGCTCTTTGCACAAATTTTAGATTAATGTGATAAGCGCATTTTTAATTCGGGTTAGTGCTAATTAAGCAAGTTTAACCCTACGCTTTAAAATACGCCTCCGCTCCTAGTCACATCATCTGGTTATATGGGGAGGGGGTTGGCCCCCTCCTTACCCCCATCGGTCTATTCACATGGAAACAAATATAATTCGTGGGCATAATATGTTAAGTCCTGAAGCAATGGTATGATGGTAAGAACAACGCGTTGTTTGGGGGAGGTCGCGGGGTCGGGCCCCGACCTTCGCCCAGCCGTTGGTAAATAATTTTTCCACTCGAATATCTTGTATGAGATGACCTTTGGATATTAATGAATTTGTACTTTGATATAAAATTTACATCCAACCTTTGATAACCTTTGACATATATAACCTTTCGGACTTTGATATAAAATCTTGGACCACCATATGAAATTCACCCTTGAACTTTGTCCACCAAAGGGGGCACATGGTGGCCCCTGGTTGCACCATGTGTCCACCTCTGGTTGGACTATTCCCAACCTTTAAAAGAAAAATCAAATTTGACCTTAAGATAGATAAACAAAAATTCACCATCCAAACTTGATCAACGAATCCTATAGTGACACTTGTCACAGTGTCATTAGGCGAAAATGACAGAATATTCCCAGAATATCCCTTTTCTACTGATTGGGATGCCATGTCACCATTATGTCTTGTTCTGCATTTGTTTTAGATGTTTAGGAAAGCGAACAACAGGCTCTATCTTCCTCATCCGGACTCCGTTTTCGACGAAATGAATTGCGCTGGATTCCTGGCGAAGAGCTCTTCGTTGTTGTTCAATTTCAAAATGATTCTGAGCACTTTCATTTTTTAGATTTAACACTAAGCACCTAATCATTTCATCACCTGTAATACCAAGAGTTGTGATCTTCATCTAATCACCAAAATCAGGTTCCAGGTCTATTTGTATAACACCCGCAAACCCAACAGCTGTGACCTTCACCTCATCATTTGAATCAGATTCTTTGTCTTGTTGCATGGTGGATACCGTCTTCTACTTTTCTTTTCTTCCATTCCTCTTTGGTTTCAATTCTAGATGCATTTTCCAACAATGATCCTCATCATGCCCTTCTTTCTCACAATGAGTGCAAGAGGGCTTTGATTCCTTTTTCCTTGTTGTCGTTGCCTTCTTTGTATAGTTTCTCTATTCATACTTCCTTTACTTTCAAGGTGAATTGCTTTCACACTAGCCAAGTAAAGAGTAGTGGGTTCAAATAATGACAAAGAATGTCGAAGATAATCATGTAAAGAACCAATATACTTCATCAAAGTATTAGGTGAATCTAAAGGAATGCCCAATTTTAAAGCTTTTTTTCTAAATTCTTTTGTGATCTTTGAACATCTTGACCTCTGCTTTGATTCAAATGTTTCCATTCTATCATGACTTTTTGTCAATATGCTAATGGATAAAATTGTCCATTTAAAGCAGAAACAAATTCAGACAAGGAAGAAAGGAGTTTACCCACATGCTTATTTCCCTTCTAAAGTTTGCTCTCCCACCATATGAGAGTGGTATGATCCAGATTTATGAAGGAAAAAAAAAATACAAATATAAAAAGAAACACGGAGATACAACGAAAACAAAACTTCAATTCTTTATTAACAAAGTACTAAAAATAGTTTACATGCAAAATGGAAATAGACTAACTCAGGCAATGGTATCTTATCTCTGAGATGAGATGTGGCGGCGATGTGTTAATGTTTTGTGGCAATGGAGTATCAAATAACACCTCCTTAATAGTTGGTTGTTCCTTGCAAAGGATCACAGAGATAGTTGGTGTTGTTAGTGGACAGATTTAAACAAAACAAAGCATTGCAAATAGTGAAAACAATGCATCTACAAACATAAACTAAATAAAAGAGACAAATACAAAATAATGCCTAATGAAGCAACAAGTCAACATAATAATGGAAAAAGAATCCCTTTATTGATTGTTGGTGGTAGAATATTAAAACAATAGAATAATAAAAGCACTTGAATATGATCCTTTGAGCTATGGTGCTCAAAATCCTCAGCAAGGAGTTCCCTTTCCACAGTCTCTTTGCAAGTTTCTCCTCTCTCTCAAAATAAGTGTGAAGAATCTCCAATGGTGGACTATTCTACTCTCACTAAGATTTTGGATTGCTAAGAAGCAATGTGGCCAACATGCTAGTGCTCTCACTTCTTCTGCTTCAACAATGAAATGTGGTATTTCTCTGATAGCAATTTGGCCAGCATAGAAATGTCTCATGTTTTGGTTTTCCCATGGATTTTTTATATAGAATTTTTTTTAATCCATCTTCCTTATCTTAGTTCATGAATGATAATGACTTATGAGTAGGACAAGATGATTCTATTGAGGTTTGCATATATCTAGGGTGACTTAAATTCGGTTGTCCTTGGCTGAGATCTTGGCAGAGAGTTGTCTCCAAGTATGAGAAGTGGTCCCAAATTTTCGAGTCATCCATTTTCTCGACTGCACAGTGTTTGAAGAAAATATTGCGTGGTGTGCGGTTGTCAAAGAAAAAGCCACACAATCTTCAATTTGTATTTCATATAGTTTAGACCTTTAGGAGAAATTAAATATTTTGATCTTCATAATGTCTTCATCTTGGAAAATATTCACTTGTACCTTATGTTGGACGCATTTAGGCATCTTCTATTTTTTACAAACTTGTGTATCATTTTCTAGTGTTAACAGTTGCTCCCTAATGTATGAGTTTAGGAGCAAGCGTATAGCCGAAATACATCACCTTTTTCTCTGACTGAGAGTTTGCGTAACATCTTTGAGAAAGAGAGAGAGAGAAAAACTTGCCTCATAAATAAGTAGAGGAACCCCTTGCCTAAGGATAAATGGTAACCATGCTCTGTAGAAAATGAGAGTGATAAATAAAAAGTGCTTATATGATGTTGGCATGTCCCATGCTCGTTGACTAGTTAATACAATACAACATATATTGATTCTGTCAAGTCACACTGTAGTAGGTGACATACTGATGGTTGGTGATGATAACTACTAACACCCTCAAGGGCATTTTCTTTGAACAAAATATACTAAATCCAGTGCCCCCATGCATTTTCTAGGTGAAGCATTGAATGAGGTGCTTATGTATGCATGGGTCTCTGACTTTGGGAACCTCCCTTGCATTGTGGTGTAAGCATTGTTGAATGAGGTGCTTAGTGATGCATGGGTCTTTGACTAAATGTCAAATATGCAACAGTTATGAATTACAATACCTCCCCACTAATTACAATGAATTGCAACAGTTATGAGTTACGATGAATTGCGAAAATGGTGTTGATGTTGAATGTCAGGGGGGCCGATTACATCAATGGGAAATGTTGATTCCCATTGTGCCACCTAAGGATGTTCCTTGAAGGAGGAACTTATCCAAGGTACTACCTCAATCCTGAAATATGAGTGGTGAAGTCGATAGGAAAGAAGAATCAATCGTCCAAGAAGTGTTGATATAGGGAATCAAGGTTGCTGGTGAAGCAAATTGTAACATGGTGGGTTAACAAGGCATGATAACAAGAGTTGGTTGTTATGGACAACTGGACCGAGGTTAGAGCTATAATGCTAGTGGCAGCAGTCAAAACAATTTCTGATCGGCGTAGCCCTGGAGTCGGTAAGGCATCCAGGGTATGTCTAAGTATACTTTGATTGGCGTGATTGGTATCAGTGGAAAATGTGTGAGCCCCGACCAAGGGTGACTAGAAACTACCGTTGGGTATAAGATATAAAAATATGGGTGGGAGAATTTTTCCTAAAAAATGTTTGTAAACTTTCCAAAAGAATGTAAAGGTGGCTTGGATGTACAAACATAGAGATGGGTGCCCTGTTGGAGCGGGGTCCCCTGGGGTAAATTTTGAGTAAATTTTTGTATGCATTTGTGGATATGCGTGTTGTGCGGAAAGGTCAAGGGGCTTTGAGGCAGGTCAAAGTCCCTCTTTTATGTAAATGGGTTATAAGGGTAACCTGTGGGCCTCAAACCATGGTTTGAGACCATAGTATTTGTGCGCTAGACAAATATAAATATAGATAGATCGAGTCTAAGTAAGATATCAATAATGATGTTTTGGATCTAAGTACGCTTATACTTATGTGATACATTTTGTAAGTCTAGGTTGGGTAGAAAGGCTCCTGCTGGCTCTGTGTGCGGAGACCTAGTCCTGGCTGTGTGCGGATTCCGTTGGCTGTGTGTGCGGAAGGGTAATTGTAAGGGGAAAGTCTGACTGTACTGAATTGTTTGAACCTAATATAAAGATTTTTTTTGGCGAAGCAATTTTGTTATGTGTTTGAACTATCTATTTACTGTTATTGCTTTGAGATCATGTTACTTCTGTTATATATGTGCGAGTAAATATGTTCTTTATGCATGAGTATATGTTGGTGGTTAAGTACGTGAATAGATATGCTTGATTTATTGCACTTTATCTGATTTTGTTATCTATCTGCGACGAATTTGATTTGCGACCCATCCGTTATATGCATTATTTGTAATTGTGACGGGTTGATCTGATAAGTATTGATTTATACTTGCGCGCATCTATTTCCAATCTACAATAAGTTTTGCAATAAACCTGTTTAGGGCCACCACATCAATTTATTCCTTAGGGTACGGAAACCTGGTTCCATCACCCCCCCCTCCCATACTGCTTCGGGTGAGACTTTTATCTGCACAAGCAGGTCATTCACGAAAGGGCCAGTAGCTGGAGGGTTTGTTGGTTGCGTGATAAACTATGAACCTGGGTTGACAGTGGTTTTTCCTAGCCTTTCCATTTCTTGTATAGCCATGGTGTTGTGGGCTTATCGTTGTTTTCTAGTTTGTGCTCATGTTCCTTATGGTTGTGGGTTGAGTTACTAGTTCCTGGAAGCCTTGGTTTGAAAAACGCTATGGAAGCCCTGTAACAACTTGGGTTGAGTTACTAGTCCAGGAAGCCTTGGTTGGACAAACTCTCTAAAGCCCTTAGTGGGTTGAGTTACTAATGGAAGCCCTAGTTGGACAAATGCTCTAGAGCCTGGAAACAACTGTGGGTTGAGTTACTAGTCCTGGAAGCCTTGGTTGGAACAAATGCTTTAGATCCATGGACATCTTGGGTAGAGACGATCTAGTGATGGTTAGTGATGTCTGAATCCGAGGTGGAATCATTGGTTGAGTGTTGAGGTGGTTTGGCCTCTGGAAGACCTGGTTTGGTTTTGTTTGGTTTATTCCATGAGACCCCATATTCATGCTTGGAATATGGCATGGGGGTGATTTGGTGAAAGAAATATTCGGTTCAGCCCAATCTATGGTCAGGTGGTACGTGAAAGTCCCTGACCTGGTTGCATTTTGCATATGTTAATAAGAGCTCTTTTCCTCTTGAATTTTATGAGTAAATGTACTTGTTATTATGTGATTTTAATAGTTGTTATATCATTGTTATTATGTTGGTTATAAGCATGATTTATGATAGACTTGAGTTATGGCTCTCATCATGTTTGATTAGTAGATGAAATGTTAATGAATGTATGACCTAATAGATGATATTTCAACTATTATGAGGAGGCATCAATCCTTCTTGATGATTCTCAGATAAGTATGAGACGTCTATACTTAGATGTGTAATTATGACTTATACATTATATGTTTGTGATATGTTTAACATAATTCCTATCATGGTTGGTAGGGGTCAAGTCAAGTCCTTGCTCAAGTGTTTGCATTAATAGCCTTGTTTCATTGTTATTTATCTTTCCTGGAAGTTTCATGAATTTCTGGGTAGAGGCTTGAGTCTTAGCCTTGAAAAAGTGGCTCAGAATTTGGGGTCGCTGACACAAAACTACTTGGAAAAGTCTGCAATCAAATGGATTCCTTGTTGTGCATGCAACTAAAGGGTTTCAGTTGCATGGAGGACTTGTCAAGGGTGCGACTGGGGGTCTAGTTCAATAAAACATCAAGTTGTCTCAGGGGTTGGACACCTGGACGGGTTGGTTTTCTCCTAAAGGTTTTGTAACATTTGAAGGAGGTCAAATTGGTCTTGTCTTATTGGTTCCACTTCCTTAACTGTACATGGGGAGTCAAATCATATCATAGTAACTCTTCGCCACATACCCCGGTGGACCAGTTAGCTTGGGTAAATGTGGGAGGAGTGTGGTTACACAATATCTGAATTGTATCTTGTAGTGAAAGAAATAGGCTCATAAACAAACGCGTGAACAATATAAATTGCTTTTCCCAGGGTTTGATATAATATATTGTTTTAGTGCCACGATAATGTTTAATGTGTTTTTGTGCCTGAGAATTGGTCTCAAGGGCTCCCACGTAGATGATTTATACTCATAAGGCGAGGAAAAAGCCATGAATTTATATTAATATCTTAGTTTTAGTTCGTGATAAGCAAGCATATCATTGTTTCAGAATAAAAAGATGGTAAATTCTCAAGTGAATTTGAATACGCAAAAGAGAAAAAGAAGCCCCTCATTATATCACACATGGCTTATACTTATACTTATACATATAGACAGAGTATCAACAAAAAGGAGTTGCCCAATTGTGGTAACAATTGAGAAATTACAATTCTAAATTGATAATCACTTTGAAATGGGGTATATGCATATGGGCCTAATGGGCTATAATAAGAAAGTGAAATACCATGGTATTATAAAGAAAGGCCATGACATTCGAATGAGAGCTAGTAAATTAGGGTTTATCCTTCTTTTCTAGCTCGTATAGTGGACATAAAACAAAATCACCATATGTCTTTCTTGTTGGGAAATAGGCAGAAATTAGAGCATTGAATATATGACATAGTGCTTTTATGCCTAGGCTTAGGCCTTCAAGGGATCACACTACATGGCACTACATGGCACTAAAACATTGAGCAGAGAAGGCTGTATGGAAAGACGAGATTATGCAAATAATTATGTGATAAGTATTGACTTCATGTACATAAACATGGTAAGAAATCTAAATTTACAGAGGCTAACTCTTTGAATTTCAATCCTCCATTTGAAGATAGAGGGAATTTCATTGTTAAAAGGAAGATTACAAGGTAGTTATGATATATCATTAACTAATTAATAAACAAAAAAGAAAGAAAGAAAAGGGATCGCACAGTGAAACTCCATGTAAATTTGACTTATTAACCACTGAAATAGTTTACTTGTTTTTTGAGCATACCTCGCAGTTTTGCACTCCACAAGAAAATAGTTACCTTGGCGTTCAAGAAACTTTAACCCTCGTTCTTGTGTTTGAGGGAGCTTATTACATTTAGGAGTTTTGGCTATTTATCAACTAATGTATGCTTAGATTACTTGCCAATTTTATAGTGGAAAAAATTTTCCTTCAAAAGATAGCCAGATCCAAATGTGAAAGAAAACCTATTGCATGAGTTACTACAATACCATTGCACATTTCGGAGACTTTTTACGTGAAGGTAGGGTTCCATCTATTAGTTTAGTATTTTTTATTTTGATTTTTATTTGATTTATTTCTTAAGGAAATAGGGAAGATGACCTTAATGGTTTGCGAAATTTTCAATATTGACATATTTCAACAATATATATTTATTTTTTATATAAATAATTATAGATATAAAATTTCAGCGTTTTTTTAAAATATATCAATATAATTTTTAACAAAAATTAAATTAATAATTTTAGTTTTATATTTATTTATAAAATTTAATTTTAAATTTTAACATAATTTGAAATTTAATTAGTTTAATATTTAGGCCGATAGGCCTTCTCTTTTGAAAGAGATGCAGTTTTTCATCGTCAACATTTTCAATGTCTCCCTGACACGTGTTCCCTAATAGTTTTAATCTCTGGCTGACAACTGTTGCCTCACACCCCGTCGCGTGGTCTTATCTCCAGAATCCAGTTCACAGCTAGGAGTAGTGGCAGCAACGGCAGCGGCAACTTCTTTCCGAACCCCGCGGAGGAAGAGCCTCCAGAAGTATCAGAAGATGACTACATGGGACTCACCAAGTTCGCGCACGTGGAAACAGAGGTTGCCAGGGCGCGGAAGAAGGAGGCCGAGGAATACGAGCGGGACAAACACGTCTTCTCGTCCTCCATTGGCTTGGACGAAGATGAGACTCGACAGTAAACAGGATGAAGGAGACTTCTTCACCGAGGTCGACAGGGCGGTTGCTCTGCGCAGGAAAGAAAGAAAAAAAAACACCCATCTCCTTCTTTGTTTTGTTTATTGAATAGGATTTCGGTAATGGCTAGATCGGCAAAAATCAGAGTGACCTAATACAAATTGCAAAAAGAAAAAATCCAGAAAACCTATGAAAATGCATGTTGGTATGTTTTGTTTGATTTCCAAAATGAGATTCTATGCGCAGAGCACAAGTATCCCACGGAATCGATGAAAGCTAAGCTCTCCAAGGAGTTGGGATTGTCGGAGAAGCAGGTCCAGCGCTGTTTTCGGCACAGGAGGCTTAAGGACAAGAAGGGTAAGAAGGAGGAACCTGATAGCAACGAGGAGCTTGATGTCGGCAGTGGTAGCAACCTGCAACAACAACAACATGTTGTCAGAACTGAGTTGGGGCGATTGGAGAAGAAGAGATTGTTGGGCATCTCTGATTACCCATCTGCGGTCCTTGCCGCCGAACTTACCGATCACGACATGCTGAAGAGGAATCAGAGGGTTATGGAAGAGGACCCTCATCATGTAGGCAATGTTTCCACTTCCCAAGACACTTCCTCATTGCAGAGTAAGAGTTCATATGAAATGGACGCGTTGAGGAATGGGAACTATGTGGAAATGAAAGGAAGTAATAGTAAGAAAAGCAAAGGGCAGGTTATGCATATGGGTATGGAGCATACATATACTCCTCAACACTTTGCAGTGGTTACAGAAGATCAATATATTTCCAAGGGCTTGAAACACGCTGGTGGAAGCAATTCTAAACAGGCAAAAAATTGGGATCGTTTTAAAGCTAAAGACGGTGAGAACCACAGGTTTGTGAATAATCATGACTATCCGTCTGCTGTTCTCGCTGCTGAGCTCACTGATCGTGAACTACTTAAAGGGAATCATGATATTGTCGAAGACCCTTATGTTTCGTTATCTCAGGAGCGATCGTCGTTGCAGAGTGGGAGTTCTTATGAAATGGAAGCAAGAAGGCTGCCATCAAAGAGTCTGAATTCATTTGAAATTGAAGCAAGGAGCAAGAGAAGAGAGAAAGCAGGTTTACATATGGTCGTTGAACCAATATACTGGCAACAAGATGTTGAACACCAGGCTATTTCTGCTGTTAAAGCTCAGCTAGGCAGATTATTTCGAGAAGATGGTCCCATGCTGGGTGTCGAGTTTGATCCCCTTCCCCCTGATGCCTTTGGCTATAGGTAGTTCCTCTATATTCCTCTCCATGATCTGAGCTAAACAGTCTTTTCAGTGATATTACGGGAAAGGACATTGAATTTAATTAGTAAAAGGCTATGTCTGCCTAGCATAAGCATTTGAAACTCTTTGTATGCCTTATGCTGCAATTTTGCTCCCCATTCTTACTTGTTTACATGACTATGTAAGCAAGGATGAGGATACATATACTTGTTGCCTCTGCAGGCCTTGTGCTTACAATATTATCTGAAAGTTACTGTATTACTTCTGTAGGATCCTTTATTTATCAGAGTGAGGTTGATTTTATAAATTCACAAACGGTCAGCTCATTTACCTGATGGCAGAGTGCATAAATGCTTAAAGGAAATTTTCTGTTTCTGTTATTGATTTTCACTTTATGCCTCAAGTTAGTTTATGCAAGCATTGATTGACATAAACTGTAATATTCTTTCGATGGAAGATGTTGTCTCTATATACTTTTTATATTTGTTGCCCATATAAAAAAATTCTTTATCGCCTGTCTACATATTTCTATTAATCAAGGGACACAGCCTATGGCGTCAGTTCTTTGCTTGTCATTGTAAGGGTTCCTGGATGCCCAGTCAGTGCAACAAATCTATATATACATTTTGGTGTAAATTAAATGTCCCCTGTTCTTTGTTTGATTCGTTTCTATTGCAGAGATTGTTGGACGCAATTAAAAAATGATCATAATTATGAATTGTGGTTCCCTGCTGTCTCTTTTGCTGGAATGCCATTAATAATTCACCATGATATTATATATCTCAAAGTTATCATTTTAGCTTAAATGGTTTTTATTTTATTTTATGGCAGAACATTTCTTTTCTAAGACAGTCAATATTGATAAGGAATCACAGAAAAAAATTAAACCAGTTTGTGGCTAATATTAACGGGATTATAAAATCCATGGTGTGAATTTTAGCAGTAAATTCACTTAAGAATTGACAAAATTTGTTAAGATCCCATAATGCAGTCACATGGTTGGCATCTACCCATTTATTCTTACAGGGATTGCTTTTTCCTAATCAAATGAAACAGTTACCAAACTGAATCCAATTTCTTCATCGTCTTCTTCAATTATACTGATTGAAAAGATGGAACATAATTTAAAGTCTGGATTCTTTTGGATGAGTTTCTGTATGATGGTGGACAAAATATTATCATTGTAACTTGTCAAGAATGGATAAGGCTGTGATTACTTACTTTGTAGACCTTTTACTGACGTTAGACTCCAAGATAATTACAACTAGAGATCGATCAGTTGTAGCTATATTGATGCAAGGTCTACAGAAGTTAGACTCCAAGATAATTAGAACCAGAGATCGATCAGTTGTAGCTGTATTGATGCTTTCTGTATCATAAGTTGTAATTGAAGTATTTATCAATCAGATTGTGGATATCACTAGCCTTGCTAGCAAAGAAAAAGTTTGTATGTTGTGGATGCGGGTTAACTGTGAATAGACCACAGTTGGGTGGTTTCTGCCTACAGTGAATTGTTTATTTTTGAAAAAAAACTTAAAGAGTATGTTCTTAAAAAAATCATGGTTTTTGATGTATCATAATTGTTTTTGGTTACCTTTTGTATAGCTTATGTATTTTGGAGCAATCATATCAAAATCATGCAAAAGCAATCCTCGTTATGGGGATAAAACTTGTTGTGCCTTTGAACCAAGTGTGATGAGTTTTTTATATCAAGTTGTTATACTTAGATATACTTAGATATATGGGTACTGCAAAAGAAGTTACTGGAAAGGTAGAAATATAGATAGGATACCACTAGGTCAAAGTTAGGGTTGAAACTACTTGGGATGTGCTGCCACTGAATTTCAAGCAGTGCTAAGTTGTTGGCAGGTAGGAGGATTGTTTCCTTTGCGAACTTAGGGTTTGTCTCCTTTGGAAACTCTGGATCATGTTTCATCCTTTATGCTGTAACCATGTTAGAGGATATTCGTTATCCCTTCTCAAAGGGGTGACTAAGTCCAGAGTTTATTTTTGTTCTTTTTTTTAATTAGAAGTTATGTGCTTTTGAGGTGATAACAAGGCCTCTCTGGCCCTGTTCTTCCAGGGTTAGTTCTAGCCACTCCATATTCATCATCTCTCATTACAATATTTTTAACAATGTTTTTTGTATCATTTAAGATTTGTGTTAGCAGATTCCCCAGTACAGTGCTATCATTTTGTACAGGTAGTGGGTGTACTGTAGAGGATGTTATCAGTGAAGTTGTAAGTTATAATTGGAGTTGGATGTGTAAGCTTTACATTGTTTGTTCTAAAAGCTATTCAAGGTAAAGTTCACACTAAATGAGCCTATTGGTTTAATTTTCTTTGGTCTGTAGTTTTGATTATTTAGGTTTTTAGGTTTTTTTTTCTATTTAGAGGTTTTCATATTTGAAATGGGCATTTTTTGTTTTTCGTTTTTTCCTAATTTTTTTCTCTTGCCATCCATAATTTAATTTACAAAAAATGTTTTCGGTGTGAAGCATCATTGCAGAGCTCTATGTTCCATTACGAATCCATGTTACATTTATGAATTTTTAGCATTTGAGGCAGAGTTTGTTTGTCATTTGTAATATATTTTTAGGTTTGCAGTTAATGGAGATGTCGTGGAGAAAAAAAAACGAACAAGACACACAATATATATTTATTCGAGATTAAATTGGCAGATTCCTTTGTTCTTCTGAATAATCAGAGCCAACTGAAGAGTATTGCATCTTTTGTTTGTTCTGCTAACCTTTTTTTAACATGTAACAGTGATCACAAATCTTAGATCACTTTTGGATCTCAGACCTTTAATTATAAAGGTTCCTACACAACTCATCGAATAAGTCTCTACCTGCATAACTGAGAATTGAGCAATAAGCCTGTTACTGCACAACTGAGAATTGAACATCATCTTTGTGCAAAAATTCTACAAAATCTCCTTCATCTCAAAAACTACAATTACTTAAAATTAATAATTAGCAAATGATACTCCTATCGGCCTCTCCTTGCACCTCCTGGGGCAACTGCTAGTATAACTATTCTTAAAAATCTAAAATTTAACTAAAATTTTAATATAATTTGAGAATAAAATTTAATAGTTTAATTTATATATTATAATATAAATATTATTATTATTTTGAAAGACGCAGCACGAGTACAAAGGCAAGCAATGTTGTAGTGGTGTAGATGTTTCTAAACATTTAATCTTGAGGATGTGGTTCAATAGTTAGGTGGGGAAGTTTGGTCCCCATAGGTCTTGTGGTCCAATCCCTTGCGGGGACTATTACTAGGCACTATTTCTTCACTTAAATTTTTTTTGTTTTGTAAACATTTACATGTCAACTAAATTAAAAAATAATAAAAGGTTAAAAGTAATATAGAGCCCAATATGAGGGAGATGTTATAGTGTACCTAAATAAGTATAAACATTTAAATGTTGGCTCAATCAATGCTAGAAAGTTAAAGGTAAACAAAATAATAAAATTCAATTTGTTATATTGTAATTTTGTTTTTTATAAATTAATATCCATATTAACACCAAAATATTTTTTTGTTGCGTTATGAGCCCGAGCTCCAGCCCTAGCTGATCTGCGTGCAGCCTTGGGCCTCAGCCGCCATGGCCCTCCTGGAGCCAGATCCGGCTGCGATTCCTCTCAATGGAGGCTATATTCCATCGCCCCAAGTTTAGCTTGATGTGGTTGCGATCGTCTTCGCTTCTCTGATCGAATCAATGGGTCCACAACGAACCAAACTGACAATATCCAAGTTCGTTTTGAAAATGGATTCTATCCCTGAGATCTCCCTGCTGCCTACCTTACCCCGGAAAGCATCGATATCTCTTGCTGAGAAATGTTTGGTTGGCCAGTTCACAGGTTTTTGGCCATCTCCCAAGACCGTCCAGAAATGGGTTGAAAGAAACTGGGCTCAGTTCACCCAAGGGAAAATCTCCATTCGTTTTTGTGGCAGAGGTTATTACACCTTTCACTTCGAATCCAAGGATGATCAAGATCTCATTTTTAGAAGTGGCCCATATTTTATGGGCACCAAAGGATTATATTTAAATCGTTGGAACCCTGATTTTGACCCAGAATTGGATGTCCCAAATGTTGTTCCAGTTTGGGTCAGGTTGCCACATCTCCCCCTGCACTGCTGGGGAGACGAATTGGTGAGAACAATAGGAAACGTCGTTGGAAAATATATTGATAAAAGCGAAAAAAAAGATAACATTCAGGCATGCGTAAGGATCTGTGTCGAAGTAGATCTAGGAAGAGGCCTTCCGAAAGCCATTAAGCTCAAGGTCGACAACTGAATGCACATTTAGCAGCTGGATTATGAAAAAATTCCTTTCAAGTGCAAGGTATGTCACGAGTATGGTAATTTTGATAATAGATGCAGTAAAAAAGAAGAAACTGAAAAATTTGTGGAAGAAAATCAAGACCCAAAATGGGAACAAGTCAAGAAAAAAAATATTGCAACTAAAACTCAGCCTGCTCCCCCACCTCCGCCTCCTTCTGGGCCACCCTCCCCTACCACCAGACCTTCCTCCCAACCCTCCTCCTCCATCCCCGACTCCTCCCCTTTTCTGGGCTCCAACCCTTTTGATATCTTATCTAAATCTCTCATCCCTTCAGACCCCCCCCCCCCCCCCCCCAATCCCCTCTCTCTCCCCCTCCTCCACCCCTCTGATCACTCATCCCTCTCCTCCTCCGGGCTCCCCCCCTCATCTAGGATTTTTCTCCCACCAGGAGGACCCCCCTATCCTCTCCACCCCCCTCCCCTCTCCTCGGATCAAATTTTAACTCGAAATCAATCCAAAGAGTCCCTTCTGTCCACTAAGAATATAAAGAAAGTAGGAAGAAAATCCAACAGAAAAATAAGAGATGAGGCAGTTGTCAAGGACCTTTCCTTGGGAACGCAAACAGGCATTGGAAAGTTACCTTGAGAAAGGCACCAGGAACAAAGAAAAAGTTCAATAGGGTCATAAAGGGAAAGGTCCCTCAACCACAACCAATAGTAAATAATGATAGTTGTCTCTTGCAATTGCAGGGGGTTGGGTCATCCCTCCAAGATAAATGTCCTAAAAGACCTCATAAAAAATGAAAAAACTGACATCCTCTTAATCCAAGAGACAAAAATCAACAACCAGGAGATGGACAACATTATAGAAAAATCAAAAAATTATGAAGGGCAAGCAATTTCAACAAATGGAGCTTCAGGAGGGATTTGTACTATCTGGCAAAAAGGAAAATGGCACATGCAATACTCAATAATGAAAGGACATTGGATAAATACAATTCTGGAAAACGCAGCAAATGCGAAAAAAATAAGCATTTATAATATATATTCACCAAACCATTACAGGGATAAAGAAACATGTTGGAAGACACTAAAAGAAATTACAATGGAAGATCAAGAAGAACACCCCATCTTAGGAGGAGATCTTAATCTTATTCTCAAGCCGGAAGAAAAAAGAGGAGGCACCTTTCAACCAGACTCAAACAGAGAGATTCTTGAAGGAATCATGGAGCAATGTAATCTTTTGAACATCCCTCCCAAAAACGGAAAATATACATGGGATAACAAGAGATTAGGGAAGGCTAATATCAAATAAAGGATGGATAGGATCCTCATTAGGGACATCATGGGGGCCATCTATAGCAGAGTCTCTTCTAGAATCATCCTGTTAGTAGCTTCAGACCACAAACCAGTTTAAATTGAGCTTGGAACAACAGAAAATTATGGACCTCTACCCTTCAAATACAACCAACTATGGGGTAGCCATGAAGAGTTTATACAAGAGGTGGAAAAAACATGGAAACATAATATCAATGGATCTCTAACATATATATGGGAGACAAAACTAAAAGTCATCAAAGCAAGATTGAAAGACTGAGAAAAGGCCAACTAAAAAGAACCACACGGAGAGAAAGAAGCTTTGAAACAAGAATTAACAAAAATCCAAGAGGAAATGGAAAACACTGACAACACAAAAGAAAGGCAATCAAAGGAAGAATAAATACACTAGAAAATTTACAGGAACATTAGACAAGAGGAAGAGACATGGAGGTTGAAGTCAAGGCAGATTTGGATTCAAGTTGGAGACAAAAACACTACCTTTTTTCATAACTCATCCAAAACAAGATTGATAAAAAACAACATTGAAAAAATCATGGGAGAAGGAGGGCAAGAAATAAAGGGACAAGAAGATGTAAAAAAAGAGGCCTTCTGGCACTTTAAAGCCCTCCTAACTGTTGTAGACAGTCAGGCAAACCCGGAGGAATTATTAATGCACATCCCAAAGTTAATTGATGAGGAAACAAACAATATCCTCTCTAAAAAAGTCACAGAAAAAGAAGTTATGACAGCTGTTTGGGATCTGCATCCAGAAAAGGCATCGGGGCCAGATGGATTTCATATCTCTTTCTACCACACCTTCTGGAAAATCATTAAAAAAGACTTGTTAAAGATGATCAGATACGTCATCAGAAAGAAAAAGGTAGGAGGATTCACTAATTCTACCTATCTTGCCCTCATTCCGAAAGACCCTCGCCCACCACCCTAAATAGATTTCGGCCAATTTTGTAGGTTTTAACCCTGAACAAAAATTATCTACACACGAATCTTATAACAAAAAATAAACAATAGCGAGAGCATAAAACATAAAACAGATAAACACAGAGATTTTCCCCTGGATCCCAAATCGGGATGACCAGCTTGATTTTTCATTATATTCCTTTTAGTGTTACAACACATATATATACATGCCGAAGCATACATAAACCCCAATCCATAAACCCTGGATTAGAACATAACCGTAGTTCCCTTGACCGGATCTACAAAAATACTAGGGGCCGAAAACCATCATACCCCAAAACCATGTGCAAAACCATGCACAAAACCATGGACGCGGACTACCCACCGGAAATTAAGGACCAAAAAATTTTCGCCGGGGCGCTGCCCCGGATCCCGACAAGGGGGGCTACCGCCCCCCCTCTTACCCCCCCGCACGTGCTTAGTCGTGGAAAGAATATAACACATACCCAACATTCTCCCACTTGTTGTTTTCTTTCCACAGGGGGTCACAAGAGAGCTTAGTCATTGGCCCAATTCTTCAACACCCACTGTTTCTCTACACCAAGAGAACTTCTGAGTGCTCACAGACTTTGTTAATGCAGCTGCAACATTCTTCAAAGTGTCCACCTTTACCAGCAACACCCTTTTAGCCTCAACCATATCTCTAACAAAGTGATATTGAACATCAATGTGCTTTGTCTTTGAATGATAAGCAGGGTTCTTAGCCAAGAAATTGCACTTTGGCTATCACAGCTTATCCTTATAGCTTGTTGTACCAACCCCATACTTGAACACAATCTCTACAACCAAACTGTTTCCTTGCTTACATGAGTGGTTGCTATGTATTCTACCTCTGTAGTTGAAAGAGCCACTACAGACTATCTTTTACTCATCCAACTGACTGCACCTCCAAATAGGCTAAACACATACCCATCAGAGATCTTTTAGTCCATATCTGTGTTCATTTGGATTAAATAAACCAATAATTTCCACATTTTCTAATCCTTGGTTTTCCCCGTAGCATGTTTATAGACTCACTAGTAAGTACGAATATCTGAACCCGCTTACCATCGTCTAATGCTTCCCTGGTTTAATATAACCTCATTTCAATACCCACCACATGCAATGTCCTGGCTCAAAGACAGACCATTTCATACATCACGCTACCCACTGCACTTGCATATGGAACACGGGACATATCCTCCTCTTCTTCTTGTGTCTTGGGACACTGTTCAACAGATAGCTTTACACCCACAGGAATAGGAACATTCATCGGTTTACTATCCTGCATATTGAACCTCTGCAATATAGTCTCGAAATACTTTCTCTGGTTTAACCATAGCTTCCTCTTTGTCTGATCTCTCTTAATTTCCATGCCCAAAATATAGTTTGCAGCACCAATATCCTTCTTGTCTAATTTGGAGAATAGTTGGGTTTTCAAATCTTGTATAATTTCTTTGTCATTTCCAATCAACAACATATCATCCACATACAAGACCAAATAAATAATGACGATTTAATACAATTAATTTAAAATAAACACAATGATGGTTACAACCGGTAGCTAAGTCTCAGAGCAGGGAGTTCATACACCACATCCTGGTGATCTGAATCATAGCAGACTTCTTCAACTCGTAGATAACGCTTCTTTCTTTACCCTTCAAAGATAAAGCTCCTTCTTGTTGCTTCATGTGACTCTTTGATCCCCTGAAGAAAAGGTTTTATATCCATCTGCTTCTATCTCAATCAAATGCAAGAAGAATGATAAAAAGTAATCTAATAGAAGTAACCTTGGCAACAGGAGAAAAATATCACCAATATCAATTCCTCAAGCACTGAATAACTCGCTACCAACAAAGCTTTGCATTCACTGCCTTCAGACCATCTTTTTCTTAAACACCCATTTGCTCCCAATGGGCTTCCTTCCAGCCGGCAACTCCACCAAATCCCATGCATCATTTTTGTGCAAGGATGCCATTTCATCAACCATGGCCTCCTTCCATAGTTTTCCATCCTCCGAATCTACTGCCTCCCTGACAGTTCTGGGTTCATCATCAGTTATAGTTAAGGCAAAACCTGAACAGAAAGCAGATGGACTATACCTTTCTGGTTGCCTTCTTTCTCGAACTGATCTTCTCAAAGTTGGAGTTTGTGGCTCTTCATCTTCTGAGTCTTTCCGTTGTTAAGTCTGATTTATCCTCCTTAGCTCAAACTCTATCTTCTCAGGTTCCTTTGGTAGGACTTCATGTGTAACAACATCTTTCACCTCTCTAAACACCACATCTCGGTTGTACACAACCTTCCTTGTTTCTGGGCTCCAAAGCTTGTAACCCTTTAAACCATCCTTATACCCAATAAAGATGCACCTTTCAGATTTATTATCCAACTTGGTCCTTTTCTCCTTTGGAACATGTACATATGCATCACATCCAAATACTCTTAGATGTGAAAGAGAGGGTTTCTTACCAGTCCATACCTCATGTGGGGTCTTATCCTCCAACGCTGATGAAGGTGATCTGTTAACTAAGTAACATGCAGTCTCCACTGCCTCTGCCCAGAATTCTTGTCCTAACCCGGTACCACTCAGCATGCTTCTTGCCTTTTCCATCAGTGTTCTATTCATTCTTTCTACAACTCCATTTTGCTGAGGTGTGTATGGAGTAGTCTTCTGTCGTGCTATACCACACTTCTTACAGAACTCTTCAAATTCCTTCTTGCAGAACTCCCCACCATTATCTGTCCTCAAAGCCTTTATCTTCTTCTCTGTCTGGTTTTCCACCAGAGCCTTAAATTCTTTAAATTTGTCAAATACTTCAAATTTCTTCCTCAAGAAATATATCCATGTATTCCTTGAGAAGTCATCTATGAATGAAACATAGTACACAGACTTTCCCAGTGATGGAACTGACACAAGCCCAAACACATCACTGTGCACAAGTTCTAATATCTTGTTTTCCCTCTTAGCACCAGAAGGAAAACTCACCCGATTCTGCTTCCCATATACACAATGTTCACAGAAATCGAAATCCAGAGAACAATTAGACATACCTTCTACCATACCATTTCTGTGCAGTATCTGAAGGCCCTTCTCTCCAATATGTCCAAGCCTTTGATGCCATAGCATGGTCTTTTCTCCAGACACAGCTAGGCTTTCCGTCCCACTTTCAGGAACCACAGAAATGTTACACCCATCAATAACTGTGCTACCTTGTAGCTTGTACAGAGTTCCAGTCCGAACTCCCCGCATTAATACCAGTGCTCCCCGAACCATCTTGCAGGCATCTTTCTCGAACACTGTTTTTACACCTGCATCATCCATCTTGCTTATAGAAATTAGATTTCTGGCCAATGTAGGAATATGCAGAACACCAGGAAGTGTTCTAATCCTTCCACCTTGCAGCTTCAACTTGACCTTTCCACGTCCAATGATTCTGGCCTTCCTATCATCCCCTAGGAAGACATCACCACCATCATATTTCTCATACTCGCAGAACCACTCCCTATGGGGAGTGAAGTGAAAGGATGCACCTGAGTCAATCAACCATGACTCATGATCTACATTTGTATTTGAAGAAGAAGCCAAATACACATCCCCACCTTCATCCGAGGTGGTTTTTGCCTCTGCAGAAGGAGCATCATCAGATCCCTTTCCTTTCTCATGAGCTTTAGATCTACAGTCCTTTTTGTAGTGCCCTTCCTTTCCGCATTTCCAGCACACCTTTACAAACTTTCCAGGAGATTTAGATCTCCCTCTAGATTTGGATCTCCCACTCGAAACCTTATTCTTGTTTATGTTCTGGGACCTTCCTCGTACAGATAAGGCATCTCCATTCTGACCCTCCATATTTCTCCGTCTCATTTCCTCCGACAGTAAGGCTGAGACAATGTCATCAAAATTCAAGGTAGTTGTATTGCTACCTATTGCAATAACCAGACTGTCCCACGAGTCTGGTAGAGAGCACAACAAACTGATGCACTTATCTTCATCTGAGATTTTAATATCAACAGACGACAGCTGACTTACCACAGTATTGAAGGCGTTCAGATGCTTTGTCACCGAGTCTCCATCCTTCATCCTCAGGTTATACAGCTTTTTCCGCAAGAACAACTTATTCACCAGAGACTTAGATTGGTACAAAGTCCCAAGTTTTTCCCACAAATTCTTCGTCGTAGCTTCCCCAGATACATTCAACAATACTGAATCTGAGACACACAACCGTATTGTGCTCTTAGCCTTCCGATCCAGCTTCTTCCAGTCTTCATCTGACATTCCCGTTGGCTTAGTACCCGGATCTACCGCGATCCACTGATCTTTATCCACCAGCAGATCCTCCATCTTGAGTTTCCACAACTCAAAACTCTGACCATTAAACTTCTCGATCTCTATCTTTCCGCCGCTTGCCATATTCTTTCACCGAAAGAATCGATCCCGCAGATCTCCCACTGCACAGGGTCTACTACAGGCCCGAGCAAAAAACCCTCAACAACAAAGGCGTCCCCTTGAAGCCGAAACAACTCTGATACCAAATGTAGGTTTTAACCCTGAACAGAAATATCTACACACGATTCTTATAACAGAAAATAAACAATAGCAAGAGCATAAAACATAAAACAGATAAACACATAGATTTTCCCCTGGATCCCAAATCGGGACGACCAGCTTGATTTTTCATTATATTCCTTTTAGTGTTACAACACATATATATACATGCCGGAGCATACATAAACCCCAATCCATGAACCCTGGATTAGAACATAACCGTAGTTCCCTTGACTCATGGATTTCCATAAAAAATACCAAAATAAACCATCGTACTCCCAATACCATGTGCAAAACCATGCACAAACCATGGACGCGAGCACTACGAAATTGCTGACTGTACCTTGGCCAGTCAAATCTGGTCATCGACAGTGGCTATCGCCTCCTCTTACCTTCATGGCTTAGTCGTGGAAAGAATATAACACATACCCAACAATGGAAAGAATATAACACATACCCAACAAATTTCCCTTTGCAATGCCTCTTATAAAATCATCTCCAAAATACTTGCCGAAAGGCTCAAACCTCTTCTCCGCTCCCTCATTTCAGAAAATCAAGGAGGCTTTGTCCCTAATCGCCAAATTGTTGACAATATCATCCTTGTCCAAGAGGCTCTTCATTCAAGTTTATCTAGAAATGAAAAAGGCTTCATCTTAAAAATGGATATAGCTAACGCTTTTGAAAGAGTTAACCTCACCTTCCTTGTTGTTGTTTTAAAAAGATATGGCTTCTCTAAGGATTTCATCAACACATTAAGGCCTACACAATAGGACCATGGATAGCCCCTCTTGTTAATGGCAAACCATGTGACTTCTTCCAAAGCTCAAGGGGCCTTCGACAAGGCTGCCCATTGTCACCTTTTCTTTACATCCTAATGGCATTTTTTCTTAGCATGAAATTAGAACACAACATGAGAAATGCTACCTTAACATGCCTCACAATCAGCAGAGGAACCAAAAGAATTAATCATTCTCTACTTGCAGATGACACCCTCTTGATGGGTGGAGCATCTTGTATAGTTTCCAGAAGGTTTAAAATCATCCTAGACAATTTCATGGATGTTTCAAGGGGGTTGATCAACAATGGGAAAAGTTGTATTTATGGTTGGAACACCCCCGAAGAACTCTCCAACGCATGTCTCAAATTATGGAAATTCCTTTTCAGAATAATTGGAGCCATTTTTAATATCTTGGATTGCCTATCACCAAGAAAAATCTAAATACAGAAATATGGAGAAAATATACTGAAAAGATGAAAAACAAAATCCAAGCATGGGGGATGCTTTGGTTAAATCAAGCGGGTCGAATCATCCTCATTAAATCAATTATTTCAACCTTTCCCTTATATCAGTTCGCCTTAATAGCAGCGCCAACAAGCATCCACAAGCAAATTGAAATCATCATTAGAAGTTTTTTATGGCAAGGAGGGAAATCTGAAACAAAAAATTTCAACCTTGTAAATTGGAAACAAGTTACTGCACACTACAAAAACGGAGGTCTCTCCATAAAAACCCCTGGGATAATGAATCTAGCTTTGGGAACCAATATAGCTTGGAGGTTCCTTACCGAAGAAAGACTCTGGTGGAAAGCAGCATTAGAGGAAAAATATCTTACTACTCCAAGAATCTCTATTCTGGAGAGAAGCCCTCCCACAAGACCCTACACCCAAATATGGAAACTCATCTTCGATGCAATTCAATTAATCAAGGAACACATCTCGATAAGGCCTGGAAATGGGGGGAGTATCAGCCTTTGGATAGACAAAATAATGGGAAATCCTCCCTTAGACAACAACCCGTACATCAAAGACCTAAAGAATTGGATGACAAGAGAAGGATACAACAAACTGGGGGACATATCCATATGGGAAACTGATGGCACTTGGGCACATTGGGACAGACCCAACTTGCTCAACGATTCAACTACTCAATGGAATTTGATGAATTCACTACTCAAAGGAGCTGCACTAATAGACAAAAATACCCGAGATGCTTATTTCTGGAAGCCTACTAGAGGAGAGTACTTAGTTAAGAAGGGATATGAAAAAATACAAGAACATCAGAGGCAACAAGAATGGAAATATTGGAAGCAGGCCTGGAAGGTGGAAACCCTTCCAAAAATAAAAAAATTTCCTATGGACCCTGCTCCACAACAAATCTCTAACAACAAAGAATTTAAAGAAAAGAGGAATTTATGGCCCCTCTCAATGCCCTCTCTGTCTGAAGGCAGAGGAAACAATTCAACACCTCTTTCTAGAGTGCCCTTTCTCTAGAGAATGCTGGGAGAAAATGGTGTCACCCATCGATGCAAATCTAAATTATAGACTCCCATTAAATCAATTTATAAGCAAATGGAGAAGCACTTTCCCCCACTCCTTCAAAAGCAAATCCACAATTTAGAGATTCTGGAACAACCTTACCTCCTTCCTCTGCTGGAAAATACGGCTAGCTAGAAACAGGAAAGTCTTCAAAAATAAAAAATCCACAGTAAACATAGTTACTTCTAAGGCCTGGGGGTTCATGACTGAGTTTCTCATAGCCAAAGGGATTTATGGAATAGATATGACTCGACTACAACATGATGAAAGAAGCTGGATCAACTTCGTTCTTAATAAGATCACCATTCACCTCATGCCAAAAGTTACAAAGGTCCATCAAATCTGGAAAGTAAGAAAGACCGAGGAAGAGTTCCAAAGGCGGATCAATTCTCTCAAAAGGCCCTGTCTATTCTCCGATGGAGCCTCAAAGAAAAATCCAGGAAAAGCAGGAGCAGGTGGCCTCATTATCTTCAAAGGCAATTTCAGTCATATTCAATATAGTTGAGGGATGGGAGAAATGTCAAATAATAAAGCAAAGGCTTATGGACTTCTTTTAGGCCTTAAGATTTTAAGGGACAAGAAAATTAGCAACACAATTATTTTTGGAGACTCCTCTATCATCATACAAGCAATGGTGAGTGGTAACCTCCCTAAAAATGTAGCTCTCTGCCAAATTCTACACAGAGCCAAGCATCTTGAAAGACAGATTGGAGAGATAGATTACTATCACATCCTTAGAATAAATAATAAGCAGGTAGATTCCCAATCCAATGAAGGATTACAAAGAAATACTGGCCAGGTTAAAATCGACAGGATCACAACCTACCTCCATATCCCATGATGTTATTTCTCATAATCTTTTTTTTTTATGCACTTCCATCCTTACACAGGACAACAGATTCGCAGCCATGAAAATATTATATTCCCCGACTTCCTTCACATCATTCCCTTTGAATCTATCATGCGCAATCTCCCCAAGATTTCCAGCATCTTGGCACAGAGTACTCACACTCAGAATCTCTTCTTCTTTCTCGTGACTCCTCATTGTTGCACTGTCCCTCTTCTCTTATTTAAATCTCTTCAGAAGGTCTGACTCTCTGCAACTTATCTCATTTTCTCTATTAAGCATCCCCCTTTCAAGCTTCCCAACCCCTCATTGCTCTTCCCTCCCTACCTGTTTTCTTGGATTCCCCAGATTTTCTGGTTCAGGCTCCTTGATTCTCCTTTGCGCTCTCATAGCTTCCCCCCCTTACATTCCTTTCTCCGCTCCCTCTCTTCCCTCTTCTTACCACTCCACAATTTGGGAAGCTTTTCCAACCCCCTCTTATTCGTTGTCACCTATACTCTCATCAACAACAAAGTCAGCCTCTTCCTCAGGAAAGAAGGTAGCAGTGTTGTCACAAGTAGACACAACATCGCACCCATCAGAGAAGGAACTACAACCACCAAAGGCAGATCTAAGTTATCTACAACGAGTAGGAAAAGAAGCAGTGCAATCTCTCCCTATTTCACCAAGCAAATGGATTCTCTAGATGACAAAAAGCACCCCCGTTCCTTTTGTAAATCTCATAGAGTGGTGATTGAAAATCTGAAGAATCAAATTCAACAAGACAAATCACTTACTAAACCTGAAATGGCCATACTTCGTGAGTAATGGGATACATGCACCAAAGATTTAATGAAGGTTCAAAACCGATGCAACCATATGGAAGAGACAATCAATTTCCTGCGAGAAGCCATCACCAAAAAATCAAATCAAGGATCCACCTCTTTGGAACATGGAAGCAGATACAGAGACAGTGAAAACACTGTGAATAAATGACCATTCATATCTTTAGGCCTTCCTTGCTTTCTGTCAGGTCTATAGATAATATTCTCGTTTAAAAATGAAAGTTAAATGTATCCTCCTTTTAGACCAGTTTGTACGGCAATATAGCACAAATGTAATAGTATCTACTTCAGAAAGGATAGATAGAAATAGCAACAACAGTAGCACTCAAGGAGTAATGCACCCCAGCAGAAAAATCCATCTTGTAATCTGATTGGGGTGATTTTGTAACGAGGAAATTCTTCTCGTCCTCTTTTTATGATAATAAAACATAACTGAACTTGTATGAAAATAAAATAAAATATCCATATTAACATATAAATTAAAGTAATGATTTAGTAATCACATTTAAATATAATTAATAAGCACATAAAAACTTATTACTTACAATAAACTTACAACATAACAAGATTATTAACCATGGATATTCACCCCTATTTTAGGATGGATATTATTATTAATTTGTAAATAGGGTTTGTTACAATACTATGATGTATCAATACCACATGCCCAAATATAATAACTCATTTCATAATCAAAATATTCTATTTTAAGTTTGCAACTTGAAAGATTTGACCCTCTCAACATTTAATAAATGTAAAATTAAAATATATTTATTCTATTTTATTATATAACAACTTTAACTTATTATAAAAACCTAATTTTAATAAATTAATTTTTAATTTATTTAAATTAATATTCAATTTTATATTTTAATGATAATAATGATGATTAACATCCATTAAAATCATTACTGTAAAAAAAACCTCTAAATTTAATTTTTTTAATATATAATATTACAACTTGCTGGCAATTTACAAAACTGCTATTCATTCATTCTGGACAATCATATGTTCCTGGTCCTAAAAACTTACGTAAAACACACACAAATAAATAAAAAATTTAAATTCCTTAACAATAAGTTTTATATCTATAAATTTTTATTAAATTTAAAACAATAAAAAATAATTTATTTAAATATAAATTAGAAAACTTCAAATTTTAAAATTATTTTTACACAAAAACAGATATACATGTCAACTTCCAGCATTTTTGCCATAAGGTATGTTGTAAAAAAGTCTACATTTTCTAGAAGAAACTTAGGATATCGACTAGAATTAACTAAATTTAAACTGAAACCGTTTTTATAATATAAAAGTTTGTAAAATCTAAATAATGTAATATCAATTTAAACTGAAGTATTTTTATTTATTTATTATCAAATAAATATTAGTTAGTAAAATATATTTAAATAATTTAATTATAAATACATTTAATTTAATATAGTTTTTATATTTATAAATTCTAAACGTAAGATTAAATTAAATAGATTGAAGTATATATTTATATTTATTATTAAATTATTATTATTAATTAATTAAGATAAGAATATTTGGAGATTTTTTTTGAAAGATTAATTATTATTTTTTTCACCAAATATCACAAACACGTCATTCATATAACACACACAAAAGTAGCATTTATTAAACACTTTTCATAAATATCACAAATGAGCCAGTTACAACCCACTAAATACGATTATTTCATAAATGTTACAAATGGGCTAGTGACAACATGTCTCGAGAGACTTGAACCAATTGAATTGGGGAAACGAGAAAAGTGCAAACTGAAAACAACATTACAACTTCTAAATGGTTCGACTATGCAAGACAATTTTATGAGCAAGATCTCAAGGTTGACTCTCCTCCCTTGGTCAACACAAACACAAAATTCTTCACGGTGCAAGAAGTAGACATGGGTATCGAGAAGTTGGGTGTTGGAAAAGCGAAAGACTTAGTTGAACTCCAAGCAGAGTATCTAAAGTGGGGTTTAAAAATTCTTACACCTCATATCACAAAAAATTTCAACAACATCATACAACAGGGGTTCCCCATAGATTGGACAACTAGTTTGGCAATACCTCTTTTCAAGAGTGGTGACGTCAATAATCCCTCCAATTATAGGACCGTAATGACAAACCCCTTGTTTACAAAGTTATTTGGAAGCATGTTAGAAAATAAAATCAGCAAGTGGGCAGAAGAAAGAGATAAACGTGCTAAAGGGCAAGCAAGTTTTAGACCTAAACATTCCATAGTTGATCATTATATAACTTTAAGGCACATCATTGAAAAAGTTTGGGAGAAAAAGGAATAAGTTTTTTGTTGCTTTGTTGATTTCAAAAAAGCCTTTGACACGGTTCCTAGGGATAACCTTTGGCACAAAATGGAGGAACTCGGGGTTCCCTGGAATTTGAGAGAAGTTGAGCATAAGTTGTATGAAGAGGTGAAAGTCAAAATTAGAACTTCAGTAGGCATTTCTGAAAGTTTTAAAAGTGATATCGGGGTCCAGCAAGGTTGCACATTGTCTCCTACCCTTTTTTGGTTTATATATCGACAAACTTGAAGAGTGGCTAAATTTGCAATGGGGTGACAATATCCATTTGGGCAAGTTCGTTATAAGGCTTCTTTTGTATGTAGATGACCTTATTCTGATTGCTAAATCCACTCTTGGTTTGAAAGAACACTTACTTTCCCTTGAGCATTTTTGTAGAAGGGTAGGGATGCAAGTCAATATTACCAAAACGAAAGCAGTTGTTTTCTCTAACAAAAGAAAGCAGAACCGACATAAGTTCTACTTTGAAGGAAACATTCTGGAAGGAGTTGTAGATTTCAAATACCTCGGAATTGACTTCAACAAAAATTTAAGTTGAGTTGGCTGTAGAAAGAAAATAACTTGGGGGGTTGGAAAACATTTTATGCTTTTCAAAACAAGTGTAGAGAGGCAGAGCCATGGGATTGGAAAACCACTTTAACTCTTTTTAGGCTTTTAATGATCCCGATGATTCTCTATGGTTGTGAACTGTGGACCAGCAACACATCTGAGATTCAGTGGAAACAAATTGAGAAAATTTAGAAGCGTTTGATTTCAAACAAATTCAAAATTACAAGTGCAGTTCCTTATGCTATCTTGTTAAGTGAAACATGAGTTGTTCCTATTGAAGCAATTTCTATGGTGCAAGTCATAAGATATTTAAAAAAAATTGAGCAAATGGAAGAGGGTAGATGGCCTAAGGTTGTGTTTAATGACATATTGTGTAGAAGAAAGAAGACTTGGATGCGACAAAATAACAAATGATTTAGTAAATGGGGTATTTGCTTGAGCATGTGTCCCACAAACAGTAAAGAGATAAAAACTTTTGTTATGGATAAGTTCCACAAACGTACTTGGGAGAAAGAGCTAGGGAAAAAGAAGAAGTACTATATTGAAGTGTTTAATCCCACTCATAATCATTAACAAAAAGCGTACCTAGGGGCCAATATTTCTTGGAGATCCAAAATTCTTATTGCTCAAATAAGGAACGGGGCATTGGAAAAGACCAAAAAAATGTGGGAAGAAAGTGTATGTACTTTTTGCTCTTCCGAAAAAGTGGAAACAGAAAAATATTTTATTTTAGAATGCAAGGCCTTCAAAGACAACATGGAAAATTATGCAGATATTTTCACAACTAGCTTTGGGAATAATTTAGAGCGTTTATTGTAAGGCTCCACATGAAAATGACCGAATACAAGAACGAGATGGAGAAACAATCTGTATCATAACTTATTTTTAGCCTCCTAAATGTTAAATAATTTCTTTCTTTCTTTCTCAAATTAAGATTTTGACAAATAAATATTATTTAATTTAAAATATTTAAATAAATAAATTATAAACACATTAATTTAAAAATTCCATTATATTTATAATTTTTTTAAAATTTACATTTGATTAAATTGAAGTATATAGATTTATTATTAAATAAATGTCAATTATTTTAATATATTAAGATAATTTTATTTATAAACATATATTCAATTTAATTTTCTTACATATTTATAAATTTTTAAAATTTAAAATTAAAAAAATGTATATACATTGGAAATTCCAACACCATTGGCATCTTAAGCTTAAACGCCATGTTATATAGTCTAAATTTTCGCCAATAAATTGCAATTTTTAAATGGCTTTTTTCTTAAGCTATGTTGTACAATTTTTAAATGACTTGCATTTCAAGCTATGTTGTGCACAGTCTAAATTTTCTAGAAGAAAATTGCAATTTCTATTCAGTAAATTCAAATAACTTGTGACCATATATACGTGGCGAAATCAAAGCGTCTATATACATACATTTCAATAAATAGGCAAAGTCCACGTGGCATTTGTTTCTAGAACCATGGCACACATATATGGAAGATCTCGTAAGAATCTGGTTTGGCTTTTAGGTAAGTCGGCAGCAATTCAAATTTTCTTCCCATAGAATTCTGAAACAGCTAAAACAGCGGTTTCTAGAACCAGTTTTTCAAATCGCATGATTTGACTAAAGCTGAGATCAAAGTCATCTTCTGGGTCGGATTGGGCTCTGTCACTTGAAACAGTCTATGATACAGAGTCAATGTTATCATAATGCTTGAATTCTATAAAGCTTTCAATTCTCACGATCTGTGAATGATATAATACGTTTCTGCGTTATAGTCATTTTCGAACAGTATAGAGTTCTTCTGTTCTGGTTTTTGTTATATTGTTTTCTTACATCTGCAATGGAGAATACTGCATTGAAGCCATCAGCAGCAGGCACGGGAGTTCATCCTGATAAATATATCATCAGTTATCACGGCCGGAAGAGGATCCAGGCTATTCACCACTTGCGGGAATACTTCGAGGACGTACCCACTTTGCCAAATCCTCTTATGTATAGCCAGTATTATCACCCTCTTGAAGGATTTTTCGTGACTGAGAACGATATGGTTATGGAGAACATTATTGTGGATACACAGACAATATCAAGGGAGACACAGGTCCTCTATCACAGAGCAGGGCCTCGGTCTAATGTATGTTTTAGTCCTAATGAAGTCCGTGCTGCCATTGTTACATGTGGGAGATTATCTCCTGGCGTTAATACAGTTATCAGAGAACTTGTAATTGGTCTCTGGTATCAGTGTGGAGTAAGGGATATCAGAGGTATTAGATCGGGCTATCGTGGGTTTTATTCATCAGATGCCGTGGCTTTGGATCCGAAGTTGGTGGATAATTGGCACAAGACTGGGGGGACAATGCTGGAGACCTCGAGGGGAGGGTTTGATTTGCAGAAGATAGTGGATGGCATTGAAGCCAATGGTTTTAACCAGGTTTATATCATTGGTGGGGATGGGACCATGAAGGGTGCAGTGAAGGTATTTGAAGAAGTTAAGAGGAGGAGGCTAAGAGTTTCCATTGTTGGGATCCCAAATTCCGTGGATAATGATGTGGGAGTTATTGATAGGTCCTTTGGGTTCGATACAGCAGTGGAGACAGCCCAGAGTGCTATCAATGCAGCCCATGTCGAAGCCGAGAGTGCCCCTAATGGAGTAGGGCTGGTTAGGTTGATGGGCAGGAATACTGGACATATTGCACTGAATTCAACTTTGGGTAGCAGGGATGTGGATTGCTGCCTTATACCCGAGAATCCATTTTATCTCGAGGGAGAAGGGGGTTTATTCGAGTTTTTAGAGCATAGGTTGGCAGAGAATGGGCACTTCGTGCTTGTTGTTGCAGAGGGGGCTGGACAGGAATTGATTCCCAGGAAGCCTGAGGACAAGGATAAGAGGGATGAATATGGAAATCCTGTGTTTTTGGATGTTGGGCCATGGCTCAGGGACGAGCTGAAGAATTGGTGGAAGAAACATCACCCCAATGAGCAATTTACATTGAAGTATATTGATCCAACTTATATGGTCAGAGCCGTGCCTGCGAATGGCGCTGATAATATCTACTGTACTGTGCTTGCTCATTCTGCTATCCATGGAGTCATGGCGGGCTATACAGGTTTTGCTGCAGGGATGATAAATGGGGTCTATGCCTACATTCCATTGGAACGGGTCGCTGCTACCCAGAACATTGTGGATGTCAATGATCATAAGTGGGCTTGGATGATGTCTGTAACCAATCAACCAGACTTTTTTTGTCATACGAAATCTAGAAAGGAGGATTGATCTTCAGCAGTGTGGCAGGCCAGATGCACGCTATTTTTGATTTAAAGGTAAATCTAGAGTCCAATATTTCAGAGCAGAGGCCATGTACTGGTTTTTTTCTTTCTCTAGTTTCAGTTTCATGAGCTCAGGATGAGGACCTTCCCCGAGCTCAGGGAGATATATAATGTTAATCCTTTCCCTTCTTTATATTTATTATCTTTTTACCTGGTGTATGTAAGGTTTAGGGCAAGGTAAATATTTGTATATGAGCAGAAATAATCGGCTGTCAATTCAGATGTAATCCATTGTCTTTCTACATAGCTTTGGATTCTCTGTGGTTTTATGACAGACCCCAATGTTTTCTTAAAATGTTATGGATAACAGCTGTAAGTATGGAATATGTACTTGATTTGAAAGGGGTTTAAGTTTTCAGACAGTTTCGGCCGTGGAATGTTATTTTTTCTTCTGTATTATACATTATTACTCTTAAAATTTTCCAAACTATTGAGATAATATGTGCCTGATATCATTCGATTATAAAGTTAGACAAGTTAGGAGTCGAACCCAAGATCTGGTCTGGCTGGTGGGATGCCCTATGACTGAGCTACATGCCCATATTAGGCAACCTTGTTTTCATGGCTGGATTAATATTTCCAATACTTGCCCTCAAGACATACTTCGCTTTGGGCCTCCTAGCCACTAAATTTAGACAGGCTAGGAATCAAACCAAGGATCTGTACACAGCCGGTGTGCTGCACTACCACTGTGTATGCCATTTCATGAAGGGCAATATTGTGGATCGCTTTTTCAACTAGAATTCCATCAATGCAAAGGTAACCATTCGGATCTATAATAACAAAGATTGCAATCTGCAAAAATCAATTATGCGAAGGAAATTTTTAATACTCAAATTAGTTTTTCGGGTCAACGATATTCAAGCATCAACTTCTTAAGAGTTGACAAGAGACAGCTAACAAACTGTAAATGATAATTGGTTGATTTTGAATCATTCAAGGCTGATGTTCAGTCCGACCATATTGGGATACGGAAATTTTTTCAGAACAATATCTGAAATATGCACGTAGAAAATCTCGACTCTCATCTGAAAGGTTAAAATCAGAACATGCTTTGGAATGTACTAGACTTGACTGTCAGTACTTTAAAGTATTATTCATACAAACTTTACTTTTCATCAATGGTGAATAAATTGCAACTCCATTTCATTTTGGGGTGCACTGTAGCCCTTTAATAGTCAGTAACATGGTTTCTGAAGGCCTCTGCACACGGAATGGACTTGGTTTCTTATTGATGGTATGGAGTTACGTTTCTAATATTATTGGTTTTCATAGCTAAGAACACATGCTTAATTCAACTGTTTTGGCTTGTGGACTGTGTACAAGTAGTGTTATTCTTGTTATAGCATGAATTAGTGCAACTGTTATTCTGACAATTGCTTGCATTAGATGCCCCCCATTTCTTGAAATGAACAATTGCAAGGATGAAACCAAGATTATGAGTATGCTGTCATCATAATTGGTTAGCCCAGGGTTTAAGCTGAAACTATTCTTAAACTGCCCTTTATTATGCATTTATGACCTCCAGTTGGTAGATGTTGGCATTATTCTTTGTCAAACATTAATGAGCCATTGCATGTATCTTCCATACAAGGAGCCAAGTAATTTTGTCTTATTAGGATTTAGTGGCAACTTCCATTGTAAGCCATTATTTTTAAGCAGCAGTGAAAATCTGAGTACAATCCTTGGATTCCTAACTAACAATCCAAACAAGAAGTAAATCTGGCCAAAATTACATAAGGTAATTTCCCTTCCTCCACAAGTAACCCTGGCACAACTTTCCTTCAGAAAACTCATCCTCCTGGACCCTCTGTGTCAGCTTCTGCGCAGTGCTTGCGCAAACCCTTGGACGTCTAAGCCCGAAACTGCCTCTAATGAAGTCGTTCTACCTATCTCTGCTGAGGAAACTCATTCTCCGGCCCTCTGGAAGACTTTCTTGGCTTCTGGAAGCTGAATCTATTTTTCCTCCAGCCAAATCGAATTGCTCTTCTGAAGCAACTGCACAGTCCTTTGCGCTGCCTCACTAGGAATAACTCAGCCTCCTTACTGCTGCCTCTCCGGATCTGGAAAAATTCTTCCGGATCACTGTCTCTGCCCCTCATTGACTTTGCTTCGATCTTTGACTCTCCGACAACTACTGCTGCTCTCTAGAAATCGAGCTGCCTAGGAAATTGAACTGCTGGTATGTTATCCAAGTGCCCATCGACTTCTTCTAATCCTTTGTTGGGACTCCAACGACTAAGGAAAAATCTTAATCAAGGGCTAGGATCATCTTGAGGTTGATCCGTGTAAGTTTCTAGACTATTCTCACTTTGACTTAATTAATTATGATTAATTAACCTTATTCCCTAAGTTTAGACTAGGAAATATTTAAAATCGACTAATCTAATTAAACCATCTCTAGGTGGAATTTCGAGAAACGATTTTTGGGATTTGGAGATCTCATGTATTCTAGCCTTTCCACCAAGTTTCGTGACTAGAACACATCTGATTCTACAAAAACTAACATTATTGAGCTATTTGGTGGGCTTGTCCCCAAAAGTATTGTTATTATGCATATTATTTTATTTTAAGGGCTCAATTAGGCCAATTTAGCTAAATCGAATTCATTAGAGAGTGTATAAATAGAAGAGAGATGATTCATTTTCATCATCATCACTTGGATTGGGTTATCTCCTCTTGTGAGAATTTCGCTATCCTTCTTAGAGGGCGAGTTTGGATGAACGCATGAATTTTGATGTTTGGATCTCTTTCATTTTGTCTTGGAGCTTATCTATTGGCATATCTTGGTGATTGGATATACTCTTTTCTTACATGTAAGTGCCCTTTTAATGCTATTCTTGTTATTTACTTTTGTCACATGCGTGTTGTTGGGATTTTCTCTATACTAGGGTGAAATTTATTGATTTTCTTATGCGAAATTGTGGAATTTAGATCTTTTATAGTGTTGCATCATATGTCATGGGCCATGTATGAATGAGTGAATGTTCCTAGAGATTATTTGTGTCAAATTTATCTGGACAAATCATCAAATATTGCAAAATCAAAGTGTAAAGACCTTGAAGCTGCTTATATCGTGCCTTAATGCCATGCGAAGTTCTTTAAAGGTCTCCTTGACTAGGTGAATCTATTTCAAGCTATAAATTCTTCCTTGACTAGCCCTTGAAATCCTCCTAGCCTTTCGTAGAGAGCCTTCCACCTTGCTTTCCAAGCAAGCAAGCCATATATTTGAGCCCGTCTTGTGAATAGGGTTTTAGGATCACTTTTAATCCTGTCATTGGACATTCATTATCGTGATCCTTATTATACTAGTTCTCCTTCCATCGGTGAAAGTCCGTAAAGAGCAGGGAGCCTTAGCTGAGGTGACAGTGGGCTATCACTCCATTGTTGCCCTTGACTTAGTAGTTGCCCTAAAAAGATCCCCTCCTAGGACCCCTGCTAGTTTGAGTGGTAACAGTACTGTCAATGGCCTCTTCGATATTTCTTTCTATGACCTCCTTTGATGTTGCTTTCCTGGGAGGCATGGTGCTACCTGATGATGAGACACTGATATGTTCAGGAACTGCAGTACCTGTTGCAAAAGGTGCACTCGTGGTGATGAAAAGTTATTTCAAGAGAGATCAGTTCAATAATCAACTTTCAAGCAGAAAAACAACCATTGAAGGAAAGGACTGCGCAATGTTGGGCATCAAGGCGGTAGACTTGCATTGGAAATGCGCACTGTGCAACTGTGGAGGAAGACTGCGCAGTTCTGAGTTGCAAGGGAGTTGACTGTGCACTGGATTTGCATAATGCGAAGTCCCAACTGGGAGAGGAGGCTTGGATTGTGCAGTGCACAATTTCAGCAGTAGACAAAGGTCACTGCTACCTATGATTACGTAGTTGAGGAAGGCTAGTGACTGCGCAATGCGCAATTGCAGCTGAAAAGGAAGACCTTTAATTGCTAGTGGTTGCGTAATGCATAGTTGAGGAGGGCAACAAGACTTAGGGATTGTGAAATTGTTGCGGGGAGAAGTGCAAGCTCTGGATCTGTGTCAGAAGAGGGGAAGAGTGTAGATTGGCCCAAGAATCAATCAGATCAGTGATTAACATTGAGCAAACAAGATAGTGCAAAGAGAAGAACATGTGTGCATACATACACCTAGTTGCTGTAACTGTTGGTAGGTGAAAAGAAATGTGATGCGACACTTGTGAAGAAGCTCAAAAGTCTGAAATGACATTTGTTCAAGTTAATAATAACAGAAACACCACTTGTTACAAGAAGAATTAGGCAAAACGACACTTGCAAACACAAGCGATGGAAAAAGCGGAAAAAAGCGACACTTGAGAAAATTACCCTGAAAAGCAGCACAAATTGAATCCAAAGCTCCTCGAACTCGTGAGAATGGCTGGAGCTCCAATGGCGAGTGTGAAAATGAGCTCTATGAGCCTCTCTTATATAGATTGGCACTCACGAGATTAGGGTTAGGGTTTCTGACATGCATACCTAAAATCCAGGAGGGACTGACACTTGTCTTTGTCTCAAACTTGGAAACTTGTGCCACACTGCTAGATGGGCATGCACAACTCCTATTTTTTAGGAGTGCACAACTAACTAATCTTGGGGACTGCGTAGTTCACTTGCTCAAGAGACCATGCAGTTCCCGGTGACAAGGGATTACACAGTTCTGTTGCATAATGGATTGCACAGTTTTCTCTCACAGTGATGATTGCAAATTTTTCCTTAACAATAGTTGCATGCCTTACGGGTTTCATAGTTTAGTCTCATAAGGAGTTGTGCAGTTCCCTGTGACAGAGGATTTCATAGTTTTGGAAGCGAGGCATGCCAACATTGCTTGATCAAGGCAACTTAGCTTGTGTTTGAGAAGGTGTTTGCTTGTCTTCAGAAGGTGAGCAACTGCTGTTGACAAAACCTAGTTTTTGTCATGACAACACAGTCAAGACATCACAAGCCCAATCACAAAAGAATAAATCATTGCGACACTTCATAAAAAAGAACACTTTGATGCTAGTTAAAATGACAGTTCTTATGATCAAAGGTAGGCTCCAAAATCAAAGTGTAGGCAAAATTTTGGAGGGGGGTTGTAGCAACTACAAAACAATAATACAAAGAAAAATCAAGAAAAAGTAAAAGACGCACAAGAGGGGTGGAAAAACAAAGTACGAGTTGGTAACTCATGCATCCACGATTGTTTCCTCCTCACATCTATACACTCAGGATGAGGATCCCCATCATGTTGGTCCCATTGACCATGGCACTTGGCCATGAAGTCTTCTTCCCTCCATTCCATCACCACTATTCAATGACACCTATCACTTGAAGTGTGGAACAGGGAAATGTCACCTCCCCTTAAGGGATGGAAGGTACTAATAAGATTGTTTTTAGCCCCCCGTACCTAGGGAGGTAACACCATTGCGAGTTAAAGGGCCTAATTTTGGAAGGGAAGTCTTATTTGAAGTGTTAGGAAGCCCATTACTTTCAAGCTTGGTTCACATAGATGCAAAAATGATTATTGTACTTGATGATTGGTTGTTTCACTAGACTTATGTTGTAATTGCCAGGTGGCTTACCAGTCTAGGACTTTGGCACCTTACCCATAGGTGCCTATGTCATTTGAGGAGCATATTGGCACCCATAGGTGAAGCGTTGAGAACCTTGGGTCTCTGACGCGTCACTTGCACCCCTAGACACCTCTTGCACCCAAGACTTTATGTCACTTTGCACATTATTTGATGATTATTCAGGATGATACACTTGGACGAGCATGCCCCCAGGTCAGCCTTAGCACCATATGAGGGTTGGTTGTTGATAAAGGGCCCAGATGAGGATGGTCTCGCCTTCTGAGACATGGGAGGGCTAGTAGCACCTGGAAAGCCCTAAACGTTGGAGCAAAGATGGGCACCTTGTCATGTTGGAGACTTAGGAGATCATATTTTGACCCCTAAAGTGAAATTTGGGGCCCATAGAGAGATTTAACAGAAATGTGAAGGCCAACCTTCACATCATGATTTTAGGAGGCTCCTACACTACTTAGGGCACTAAAAAGCCTCAACACATGCCATATGGAGCTCTACGCATGGATTTCATCATCATTTTGGCTCACACTTGTGGGAATTTCACTTGGTTTTATATGTTGGCTAGTGGGTTAGCTTGTAACCCAATTCATCATTGTGATTTTACTTGAGATTTAGGGGCTTTTAGGCTAATTAGGCATTGTTCCTCCTCATATAAATAGAGGAGAGGATCATTTTGTTTAGCATCATCATCACTTGGATATTTTAGCCTCTCTTAGGAGAATTTCAACCTTCTTTACTTATGGGAGAGATGTGATCTATGGAATGAATTTTGCATTGGAGCTATATCTTTGTCTTTGGAGAAGTTATCTTGGATCAATGATGGATTATTCATGCATGTTATCTTGTAAGTGATCCTTGTTTGATAAATTTTACTTTATGTCTAATGTGTGGAATATACTGGTAATCTAGGGTTTTTCTATTGTGCCCTAATTTGTTAAGATTCAATTATATAGAATCTAGATATCGTTATTGCATACATTACTCATTATATCACATGTGAATGGTATTCCACTTGTGAACTCATGTTGTAGCTCTTGCAATTGCCTTTAATCCCTCACAAAGATAATAGGTAGGGTTTTGATGCTAGGGCATCAAAATATCCTTACTCCTTTGTAAGGATTAGCTAACCTTAAACATCCATAAACTCCATCCACCTAAGGGAAAGGTACTTGCCATCCTTTGTTGGTGATCAAATCAACTCTTATCCATAAAGTTTCCTCTTTTTTTTTTCTTACCTAATTCAACCCTCTTAAGGTCAATCAACCAACTAGGGCTTGTTGCGAATTGCTTGGGAGGAGGAATTTTTGGCCTTGGAGAGTCTAAACATCGAGGATAAAGTGATTGCGACAAATTAGTTTCTTTTGGTGGGCATTGACTCTAATTTCATCCATAATTTCTCTTGCCTTAATTGTTTGCCCTAGGGTAAACCCTAGTTTGGTTATAGCTTCAACTTGGGGGCTTTTTGTGGGTTCATGTTCCTTAATCTTGTTGGAATACATTGTAGGAAACTTTTTCTTGGCATTGTAGAAATTTCTGAATCTTAACACTTATGCAGAAATTATTACTGTTTATTCGGTTAAGCTCCTCCTACTTATATAAGTTATCAATTGAATAAATTCAAGTTAACATCGAAGCAAAACACATAACAGATCTCTACCAATTCAGATCTAGAATAAGCACATGCACACATTGACAAAGTGACACAGTTATTTCTGGACAAATAGTCCACGGAAAAACCCAATGTGGGAAAACTGGTCTCTGGCTGCTGGAGGGTTCTATTATTAAGAATATTTCTGAATACACAACTCTGGGTTCCAGATCTGGAAAACCCTACACAGAAAACTCTAGATCTACAGCTCCTGGCTGATCTAGGACCAAAAATACTGACTGATCCACACCCTCAAACGAGATTTATAGAACTCAGTCAGATCCAGGCCTAGAAACCCTATTGCTGTCCCTGAAATGCATTGCGTCAGCCTTGGATGGCCTCCAAACCCTTAGCACTACTCCTGGAAGGGACTGCGTTCCCCAGAATGGGTGACGCAGTCACTACGCTGCCCCTGAAGGGTCTTTGTGTAATCCCTGAAGGGTTTCCTGAAAATTGCGCTGTCACTGCTGCTGCCTGTCTCTGCGCTGTCCTTGAGCTAATCTTTTCTCTGCCTCTTATGTATTCTAGACCCTGGGATCAGATCATCCCCTTGGTCTAAATTCCCCTCTTTGCAGCTGAAACACTTCTGAGTATTCTTAGCAACCTCACCCTAGAATCTCAACTTAGCTTTAGTGCTCTGCCTTTGTGTGTTTTACAAATGACCCCAAGCCTTTCCTTTATACTTTTCTCGTTGACAAACCAACGGCCATGATTAAATCTTTAATCAATGGCTAAGATTAAAAGAAAGCTTGATCTGTGTGACTTAAGACAATTTCATCACATGTTTAATTAAATTCACTTTAGTTATTTTATTTTCCTAAGTTTTAACTTAGGAAAAACATTAAAATAATTAATTAATTTAATATCTCCTAAATAGGTGAAATTTCCCAAATCCATTTCTGGGTCTTGTAGATCAAGTGTACTCTAGTCCCTCCACAAAATTTGGGAGCTAGAGCACAACTGATGCTACCCCAAATACACAAAATCTCAACAGGCATCTCAACCTTTGGCCATCTCAACTCTCAATTTATCAATCAAGCCCTAGGTCTTGTGTTGCCCTAATTTGGCCTCTTTAAGGAAAGTGAAGTGCTTCCTCTTGGAGCCTTGTGCCTAAATTGTATCCTTCCTTTGGAGGACTTCTTGTCACCTCATACCTTTAAGCTTTAGAATGCCTATTAGGTGACCTATATTCATTACTGGGGCTCCTCCCATTGGTGAAAATCCATAAAGAGTAGGGGGTTTTGGCTATATGTTGACAGTGGGCCATCACCCCCTTGTTGTCACTTGGTTTAGTGTTTTGCCTTGTAGGGTTCCCCTCTTCAAGGCTTGCTATATTTTGCGGCAATACTATGAGGAAGACTCTAGAAGAGTCAAAATTTTAACTCTAGTTGAAGGAGTCAAACTTAATCACTAGTAGGTTATTGGGTTGTGTTATAACCCGACAACTAAGAGGAAAAGTGGTTCCATTCTATTCGATTGCATTCTATTACATATATGAACAAAGTAGCTAAGAGTGGATGGAGAGAGAGCAAACATAGAGGGTTTGTGTACTATAGCAGCCAATAGGCAATAGGTCTCACTCTTTTGTATTTGCATCTTTTTCCTTTCAAAGAAAGAGGGAGCAAAGTAGCCTCACCTTCCAATTGAGTTTTCTCTCAAAAGGGTTTCCTAGATCATATATTGTGTTATTACGGTTGTGATTGATTGTATTTTTGTCCATTCTCTATTTTTTTGCATGAGTGAAAACAATAATTTAGTTAGTCCAAAAGTCTAAGGAAATAACCCTCATAGTAATATTTTAGATTTTAAGTATAATTTTATTAGATCTGTTGTGATGAACTATCTAGTGGAACATCTACGACTGTTTACAGATTAGAGGCTTCCTTAGCAAGACTTACATGTTAGATGATGTAGGGATCTAAGCCAATTTACTCTCTAAGGAACTTGCAACCAAACACCCTAAAGCATCTTCAATAAAATACAGGTGACCGTTTACAGATTAGAGGCTTCCTTAGCAAGAATTAGATGTTAGATGTCCTAGGGATCTAAGCCAATTGACTCTCTAAGAAACTTGCAACCAAGCACCCTAAAGAGTCTTCAATGAAAGATAGGCTCATGGGTGAAGGAGAATTGATTAGACAACGAGAAGTAATAGAAAGGCCTTGGAGGCCGAGATAAAATATACGAATGTTCAATAAGCTATTCCACTAGCCACCATCAACTAATGAATGTTGTTGCAAGTTAAGGCTTTAAAAGATATGGAGATTTACAAGATGCAAAATAATATAACAACAATAAAACGAACCTATCCACAAAGGTTTGAGGTTGTTGAAGAAACTAAATAAGGGATAGGTTAACAAATAGTTTTCAATGGCTGAAAATGCAAAATACAACAAAGATAACCTAGATTTTAGCCCTAAAATTTGTGGTAAAACATGCAATAAATGATAGATCTTGTCTTTTAAACATTCATAGAAGAAATTTGTGTTAATCTTTGAATACCAAATTTGATTTAATATTCTTAGGAATTTATTTTTTACCCATAAATTAAATTCACCTCAACAAATTAATTTTTTTGAAAATTGCTAAATAAAAAGCACATTGGCATTTAACTTAAATAATTTGTAGTGATAATTTACCGAGAAATTTTCCTTCACTTTTCTATTGCTCAGGAAAATTAAGGCCTCCCTTAACAAGGAAGTTAACCCACAAAGAATACACAAAAATTACAGCAATGGAACCTGACAACTTGACCCCTTCAGAAATTCGCTTGCACCTGTGATGGTTGTTCATAATTTTGGTACCCTTGTAGCAACTTGGCCTCCTCCCAAGTTTGACGTCAACCCTCTCAGTCTCCCAAATCCTCGACTTGTCTACCATAACTCTGCCTCAACAATTTAGGCCTCCTACTCCATGGGACACACCCTTGGTCTGTCTACATATGAGTCTCAACCCTCCTCCTGTGCGCTCAACCTGCAAACTTGTGCTCACATGAATCCTGTAGTTGCACACTTTTCACCTCTCTTTAGTCTTTAGTGTCTCACTCACTTTAAGAAGATCACTCTTTCAAGAATGGATGTGTCTTCCCATCTCCCATAGGCTTCCTTTTTAATTTTTATTAAGCCAAATCCCTAATCCTCAATCTTCGTAGTGATGGATGCCTAAGATTAAATCTTAATCCACTTAGATCAGTGATAGTGATTAGGTCTAATTCACTAAAATGAATTAAATTTAGTTTCATTGGAAACCTCAGCGTAATAGCCGGTGTTAATTAATTGATGTGCTTTTCCTAAGTCAGTGATAGTGATTAGGTCTAATTCACTAAAATGAATTAAATTTAGTTTTCATTGGAAACCTCAACGTAATAGCCAGTGTTAATTAATTGATGTGCTTTTCCTAAGTTAAACTTAGGAAAGAAATCATAAAAGTCACGTACTCGACATGAGCAGGTAGCCAAAGTGAATTTTGGACATTTTTTGCATGTTTGACATCTAGCCTATGCAAATCACTTTCCCGAGCTATCAACATCAACCCTACCTCCTAGCGAGGAAGGTATTTTGCACCACCCCTAGCTTATCCCTGTAAAAGGAAAACTTCCCTTTCACTGTAGAAGGAAAACTTCCCTTTCACTAGAGGCTCAGTGAGAATATCTACAACCTATTTATCCGTGGAGATATAATGAAGCTTCACAACTCCCGTCCAGGCCTTATCTTTGATAAAGACGTTCTTAATCTCTATATGCTTGGACTTGCCATGAAACACTATATTCTCTAAGAGTTTGACGCAACTTTGATTATCATAGTGAATCACAGCGAGATCCAACTCGAAACCAAATAACCCTGTGAGCATCTTGCAAAGCCAAATAGCCTCATAGCTCTCTAGACTCGCTGCCTTGTGCTTGACCTCTGTTAAATCGAGTGCCATTGAAATTTGCTTCCTGCTAAACCATGAAATCACTGCTGATCCCAAACTTAAGCAACACCCAGATGTGCTTTTCCTACCCATTACATTCCCAACCCAATCTAAGTCTATATAGCCCTGTAATTGCACTCCACCATTCTCGAAATATCTTAGCCCATATTCCACTGTACCTTGTAGCTACTTGGGCACATGATTTGCTACCACTCAATGCACCCTCCTCGACTCCACCATAAACTGGCTCAGGGTATTCACAACAAACATATATTTGGCTTAATATTGACCAGATACATTAAAGATCCTATCAGTTACTTGTACAATGTGGGAACCACCAACTCTGACTTTGAAGCATTTATCCTTCTCAATTTGGTGATCATAGGTGTAGACATAGGCTTCTAATCCACCATCCCAAATTTCCTCAAGATATCAACTGCATATTTTCTATGTCTCAGGAAAATCTCACCTGTCTACTGCCACACCTCTAATCCCAATAAGTAGTGCATCATTCCGATGTCCTTCATCTCAAACTCCGAAGCAAGATCTCATTTGTACATCTCTATCAGCGTCTCTGACCTTGTGAAAAATAGATCATCAACATACATGATACAACACTAAGATGATTGGATCATCTCCAATAAGTGTTTAATACAAGTTAGGAACTACCTCACTCTTGGTGAAGCCCATGTATAGCATATATCCATCAATCCTCGAGTACTGTGCTCTAGGTGCCCACTTGAGTCCATATAGTGCCTTCTTTAACCTGTATACATGAGACTCTCTTCCATGCATTTTAAAACACTGTGACTACTCAATGTACACCACCTCGTCAATTACTTCATTGAGGAGGGTTGTGTTCACATATATCTGATGTATTCTCCACCACATCTCTTAAGAAATAGGTATAATGGTCCCGATAGAAGTATACCTAGCGACCAAATCAAATGTCTCCTCATAGTCCACTCCCTCCTGGGAGAACCCTCTTGCCACGAACCTAGCCATACGCTTCTCAATACTGTCGTTTGTAACATGCTTGATCTTGTAGATCCACCTTGAAATAACCATTGATTTGCTCTCTACCCTCAACACAATATCCCACACATCATTCTTCATGATGGAAGCATATTCCTCCACCATTTAATTCCTCCAAACCTACTGGCCTGTTACCTCCTCATAACTCCTTGGCTTAGAGTCAATGATGTCACTCATGACTACCATATAACTAGGAAATTGTCTCGGTGGTCTACTTTCCTTGAGAGTGTTCCTAGGAGCCTCAAACATGCTCTTGAGCATCTCTCAGTGTCTGCTGGAGCCATCTTGGCCTCCTTGTGGCAAAAGTAGGAGCCTCCAACTCCTCTTCTTGATTTGAAGACCAAGTCAAAACTGCTGCTGGTGTTGGTCTCTCCTCAATCTTTGGAGCCTCTCACTCCCTATCCTCTGCCACTGCTAGAAAAGGTTCATGTGACTTTCTAAAGGCTCGGCTATCCTCGAACTTGACATCCCTGCTTACCACAGTCTTCCCTGCAATGGAATGTACACTATGAATTCCTTTGAAGTCTCACTGTAACCCACAAATATGCCCTTTTGTGATGAGGGATCTAGCTTCATCCGCTTCTTTGAAAATACATGGATATATACCGAACACTCGAAGATATAGAAATGCCTAACCTTTGGACTCACCCCCGTGAATGCCTTCTCAAGAGTCTTGTCCTCCAAGACCTTGTGAGGGCTCTTGTTCTGAATGTACATTGTCATGTTGCAAACCTCTGCCCAAAGGGACATGGGTAGATCTTGATCATGGATAACTTCTTAGGCAAATTTCTTCTCAATTTTGAGCTTTGGCAATCCTTGCACCATGTCTTTCAATATAAAAAATGCTTTGTAGTGAGAATGACCTAACCTAACCTCTTGTGTCAGAGCTCGTAGAAGTTGTCCTTTTCGTGTTTTAGGACTCTCATTGGATCCGGTGGCAACATGTATAGACCACTCCCTTGAATACCTTTGGCCAAAATCCCACCAATATCTAGGCATCTCCTTTAGATGATGACTTGTTGGTTCTCAAACTCAACAATACATTATAGTTCTACCATAACTAAAATTGATCTTAATTGAGCCAAATACATATTAAACACCATTGAGGAACAAGCTCATCACTACCTGTGTGAGCAAGACAGATACAATAGCAAGCTATTTGATGACATTAGCAAAGTTGAGAGAACAATTTGGTGCAGTTGGTGATGGAGTTAAAGATGATAAGCTAGTTTGAATTGCTCTGAATGGATTCGTTCAATTCATTTAGGCATCACTTGTTTAGGTTATTTGTGGTTGGGAGAAGTTATCTAACTTTGAGTAGTTGCAGTATTCCTTCATTGGAGAGGAGTTGAGACTACAACAAGTCAAACAATTCCAGGATAAAGTACTAGATCTAGCCCTCATGAGGAAGATGAGGGGAGGTGGATAGAAAGGATGAATAGAGAGGGGCTAGAAAAGCAAAGAGGAAGAATTGCATTAGGGAAGAAAGACTTGAGTCATATCAAGTTCTTTAACTGTGATCAAATAGGCCATTATGCATCTTAATGTTGGAAGAGGAAGAAGGCTTAGAAGAAGTAGCGACAACAAGATTTTTCCGGAAGTGCAGAAGCTTAAGGTGTGGATGAGTTGATTGATAGGCTTGATACCACCTTTAACATGGTGTCATTTTTTTCTAGGAACATAGTTTTCGGTGATCAATGGTATGTGGATGGTGGAGCTTTGAGACATATAACTTAAGGTAAGAAGATTTTCAACAAGTTTCACGACCAAGAGGGACGAATGCATCATGCATGTGAAGTTGGGTGATGATGCCACCTATCCTATGAAGGGAGCACGCTCCATATATTTCCACATATCTGAGGTGATTTTCTTGATTTAGACTATCTTGTATGTTCCTGATTTAATGTAGAGTTTACTTTCATTTTCTTGCATGACAATTTATAGTGTTTGGGTGAGTAACGAAGTTTGATGGTTAATAAGTCACCATCATAGACAACAACGATGGATCTGGCTGAGTTTTGGTCAAAGGAGTGTGAGAAGGTGGCCTTTATGGGCTACTCACATAAGCTACTAATAAATCTACTTGAGCAAGTATGGTAGGATACCATAATGGAGGAAAGTTTCTCCAGTGTTGAGGATATAGTTAGGGAGCTAATCTTAATGAGACTATTTCTCTAGTTGTCAACGGATTCTCCTAAGAAGTGGGAGTTGACGCAAATGGGTTGATGCATGCATGACTAGTTTTGGATTTAAGTATTAATGAGTTTGTACTAATGTTGGGCTTTCATGGTTTTGGTGTAGATCTCAACTATTTGCTTGATTTAAGTTGAAGCACTTGCCTTGGCGTTGGATAGAGTTGCGTTCATTCTTGGAGAAAATATGAAATATTTCATGTTGTGTTGTGGGAAGAGTTTGACCGGTGAAGTTGACATGAAGCACAGAGGAGGTTGGTAGGTTGCCGATGCCATATTTTTTGTTTAGTGTTAGTTTTTGTAGCATCAGAGGTGTTCTTGTCTCGAAACTTTGTGGAGAGGCTAAAATACAAGAGTTCTCCATAACTTAGAAATCGTTTTTGGAAACTCCACTTAGAAGTGTCTCAATTAGATTATTAGCTTATTTTTAAATATTTCGTAAGTCTAAACTTAGGAAAATGGGTTAATTAATAAGTATTAATTGAGAAAGGTGTGAATCATCTAGAAACTCACACGGATCGATCTAGAAATAATCTCAACAATCGATTATGTTTTAATCTTGGCCGATGGATTCCCAATTGGAGATTATAAGAGGAGGGCAATGGGTAGATGGAGGACATACACTTGAGATCGATTTCCTTGGGTAGTTCGATTTTTCTAGAGAGAAACAACAGTTGCCGGAAGAATTCGAGCCAAAGAAAGGAAGTAGAGACATAGAGGGGCAGGGACAATGTTCCAGAGGAAGTTTTGTAGATCCGGAGAGGCAACAACAACTGGCAGAAGTATTCCATGCAGAAGCTGCGCATAAGCTTCAGTAGAGAAGTTCGATTTAGCTGGAGAGGAAGTTGATTCAGCTTCCAAAAGTTAGGAAAGTCTTCCAGAGGCTCAGAGAGTCACTTCCAGCAGCAGAGACAGGAAATACGACTTGATTAGAGGCTGAACAGAGCCACACGTGCAAGAGGAAACACAAGGACTGTGCAGAGGACCTACGCAAGGGTTTGGACGACCATAATTTCTAGAGGCGCCAGTGTCAGGATTGCTTGTTGAGTGAGAGATTTTTCTCTCTAATTTTGTCAGATACTTGCTGATTGGATAGCCAGTTGGTCATCCATAGATTGTACTTAGATTATTTCACTGCTGCTTAATAATAAAAACCCTTAGATGCTACACAGGTTTTCCCAAGTTGGGTTTTTTTGGGACTTTTGTCCAAAAGTAACTGTGTCAAATTTTTGTATGTGTGCCAATATTTTCTCAAATTCTAGTTTATCTTCTGCAGAGTTTAATTTGGTGAAAATTGCAGTTGTGAATTATTCGTTGTTTGTGTGGGAAAATAAATTGTTAATTAATTTACAGTTAGAAGAATAATTTCCAGTTGCTACAATAGTTGAAATTTTCACATGGTACCAAAGCAATTTTGATAAGACAGGGAAGCTTAGAAGCGGAAGCAGAAGTTTGCTCTTCAAAGGGAGAAACAGGATGAATTTCTGGAGGTTGCATAGAGCCTAAGCCAGGTAGTGCAAGTTGCTTGAGCAAGTTCGATTTTTCAGTGCAGGTTGGTAGAAAAATTCAACTTGCTAGATTGAGTGATTCCAACAGGAAGAGGGGGAAACAACCCAGTGATTTCTGTTGATCTTGTTTGGGCGCAGCAGGGTTTTGCAGTAGTTTATTAGAATAATGCTATTTTAGAGTTTACTGCTCATCTATGATTGTAATTAGTAGTTTCTTGATAGAAACTTGCTGTTTCTATATTCTTAGTAGAAACTTGCTGTTTCTACTTTCTTAGTAGAAACTTGCTGTTGCTGTTTCTACAGTTGTATTTTTTATTGAGCTTCACTGCTCATTGTAAATCAATTAATTCATTGATTATGGTATCAGAGCTCAAGTATTTTTTTTTCGAAATAATTCTTCAATATTTGAAAAATTCTGTGCTTCATTTCGAAACTGCTCTCTAGAAGTCTGGAATTTTTTTGGTGTCACAATTTCTGAGCCGCCTTTTTTTTCTCTGCTATTCTTTCTTTGGTGGGTCGTTTTCTGCTGAGTATTTCGTGGGATAAAGACTCCTATCAGTCATATCTATCCTGTACGTGCTGCTGAGTTTGGTTGCTAGTCCAATGTGTTGAATTTCTGTCCAATATCAGTGCATCTTGCTGGTTGAACGTGGAAGCTGTTGGTGCAATTTGCATATCACTGGGACGAGTTATTAAAGGCTGAGTTGGGTATTGTTTTTCTACAGTAGATTGAATTCCAGACTGTTATTTTGGCAGAATCGAGGTAAGCACCCATTTTTTTGTGGCTGGATGAACATTTAAATTTCCAGTAGTTTTTTGTCCAGATCAGCCGCCATCTGCATTAAAATTCGTGCCAGACTTCTTAGTCGTTTTGCGTATCTTGGGAAACGTGCAGATGGCCTCACTAACCAATCTGATGTTGGAAGGCAATCAGCGCTTTAATGGCAACAATTATAACATTTGGAAATAGAGAATGTTGACCATTTTTGAATATAGGCGTCTTGACCAGCTCGTTTTGGACACAGAGCTTCGTCCTGGTACACCTGGTGCAGATCAAGATAAGTTGCAGATCAAGATAAGTTTGATGATTGAAATCGAGAGGCTGTTATGCTTCTCAAACTCTCTGTAACTGATGATCAGTTACCACAGATCCCTTCCAGCAAGACAATTGCCGAAATCTGGAAACATTTGAAGGAATTGCACGAGACATCTGACAAGAGCAGAGCTTTCTTTCTAAAGAATTAGTTGTTCTCCATCATGATGGACGAACATATATCTTTACAGGAACATCTTAACAAGATTAAAGCCATTCGAGATCAGCTCGAAGCCATTGGCCGGACCATGGAGGAAGAAGATATGGTAGTCATCACCTTGAAAAGTCTACCAAAATCTTATGAACACTTTATAGAAACTCTCAACATTACCTCCACTAATGTTGATCTGAAGTTTCCAGAGCTATGCACCAAACTCCTGCAGCAGGATCTTTGGAAACAACAGTTTGGTAGTGATGCTTCATCAACCTCCTCAGAAAATGCTTTTGCTGCCAAATATCAGTCCTCTCAGTCATTTCAGAAGACAGGTTCTTCTCAGTCTTATGATCCTGCTAAGAAGAAAAATGTGCAGTGTAATCACTGTCACAAGTTTGGTCATTTGAAGAAAGATTGCCGACAGAGGATTGCTTCTGAACAGAAGAAGCAGGGAGGGTCTTATCAGCAAGCGAATGTTGCAAAACATTCTGAGCAGAAGGAATCTGCCTTTTATGCCTTTATGGCTAAAAGGTACTCGGATCACGCCCCATCATCTGCGTGGTACATTGATTCTGGTGCATCACATCATTTCTCTCATAGGCGTGATTGGTTTATTGACTTCTCATCTTTCAGTGATTCCGTGGTCTTCGGCGGAGGTGAGGAGTACACGGTGGTTGGCAGAGGTACAGTTCAGATCCAGTTTGGTGGGCGCACACTCATCTTCCTGAATGTGTACTATGTTCCTGGTATGGAAATTAATCTGCTGTCTGTCAGCTAGATTATGAGAAACTCTCCTCAGCTCGATGTGGTGTTTAGTGCGCATAAGTGATCCATTATTGACAGGGACACTCGGCTTACGGTTGCTGTTGGCCTAGAGGATCATGGTCTATATAGGCTTCTTGACACTGGTGATTCCCCAGAAGTGGCTCTAGCAGCTCGTGTTTCTCCCATCAGCACTCTGTGGCATTAGAGATATGGGCATTTAAACATTCAGTATCTCTCTCAGCTATCTCGGGAGGGACTTGTGTCAGAGTTACCTGATATTCAGACATAGCATTTGGGAGTGTGTGGTGCCTGTCAAGCTGGCAAGCAACATCGGTCTTCATTCAAGGATGGAGAATCTTGGCGTGCATCTAAGGTACTCCAGTTAATTCATGCTGATATTTGTGGTCCTATGAATACATCTTCAGTTACGGGTTGCAAATATTTTTTGCTCATTGTAGATGATTTCAGTAGAAAAATGTGGGTGTACTTTCTAAAACATAAATCTGATGTATTTAGTATCTTTCAGAAGTTTAAGTCCTTAGTTGAAAAAGAGTCTAGCTGTAATATCAGAACTCTTAGGACAGATAACGGGGGGGAATTTTGTTCTTCTGCTTTCTCCAACTTCTGTGATACCCATGGCATCAAACGCCAATTAACCACACCCTACACTCCTCAGTAGAACAGTGTTGTAGAACGTTGCAACCGTACGGTTGTTGAAATGGCTCGTTCTATGTTACAACATAGGAGTGTTCCAAACAAATTTTGGGCGGAAGCAGTGTTTACTGCAGTCTATCTTCTTAATCGATCACCTACTCAAGCTGTTAAAGGGAAGACTCCATAAGAGGTTTGGTCTGGTCAAAAGCCTAAGATCAACCATCTCAAAGTTTTTGGCTCAGTTGCATATGTTTGGATTCTCGGTGCTAAGCGCTCTAAGTTGGATTCCAAAAGCCAGAAACTCATGATGACAGGGTATAGTGATCACCACAAGGCCTATAGGCTGATAGATATAGACACTGATCATCTTATCTTCAGTCGAGACGTGGTATTTGATGAAGACAGAGGGTTCTTTCAGTCCCTTCCTTCTAAGTAGTGTTCTGAGGATCAGCCTCACAGTGTTTTTCTTCCGTTAGGTCCACCTGATGGGAGGGATGATGCAGCGTCAGTCTTTGATGATGCACTACCTGAGCTTCCTCCAGAAAATAATCCTCCTCTTGTTGCTCCTATTGTTCCTGAGTCTCCTCCACCTCCTCCAGATATTGGTTCTTCTACTCTTTGGCCTAAATGGTGGGCTAAAACTATTGGTGATCTTCGGGATAATGAACTCCTTGAAGGTAGAACTTCCAAAAATAAGAGCAAACAACAACCTACAGTAAATTTTGCTCTTATGGCTAACATACACAGTGTTTTTGAGCCTCAAACCTATTCAGAGGCTAAGGGCATACCTGAGTGGGAACAGGCTATGGAGGCTGAATTCTAGAGTCTTCAAAAGAATCACACTTGGACCCTTTCTGATCTTCCTACGGGGAACACCCATTAGCTGCAAATGGGTGTATAAAGCGAAATATAAAGCTGACGAAACCCTCGACAAGTATAAGGCTCGTCTTGTTGCTCGAGAATTCTCACAGAAAGAAGGCATAGACTATGAGGAGACCTTTGCTCCTACAGCCAAGATGAGTACCATACGGCTTGTCCTTGCCTTAGCAGCTCAGTTCAATTGGACAGTCCATCAGATGGATGTAAAGAGTGCTTTTTTGAATGGTGACTTACAAGAAGAAGTCTACATGACGCAGCCTCTAGGATTCAAGGTTGCCAATCAATCACAGAAAGTTTGTAGATTAGTAAAAGCACTCTATGGTCTGAAACAAGCCCCTCGGGCTTGGTACATGAAAATTGATAAGTACCTAACAGATCATGGTTTTCAGCGGAGTCCATCTGATGCAAACCTGTATATCAAACATACTGGTGATGATATTTTGTTTGTGGTTGTCTATGTGGATGATCTTATTATTACTGGCAGTTTAGCACATTTGATCCATGGGATCAAACAGGATTTGTGTAGTACTTTTGATATGACAGATTTGGGGCTTCTTCATTACTGTTTAAAGGTGGAAGTCTGGCAGACTGAGAACAACATCTTTCTCTCTCAGTCCAAGTATGCTAGAAATCTTGTGGAAAGGTTCAGAATGCAGGATTGCAAACCTACCACGACTCCTATGCAACTAGGGCTCAAACTTTCAGCTCAGTCATCCTCACCACTTGTGGATGAAAATTTATTCAGGCAGTTAGTGGGCAGCCTCATCTACCTTACTGCCACTCGACTTGATATCAGTTTTGCAGTGAGCTACATTTCACGCTTCATGTCAGCTCCTAAAGCTGATCATTGGATAGTAGCAAAGCGTGTGCTGCGTTATGTAAGAGGAACCCTTGATTATGGATTTCTGTACACTCGGAGTTCAGATCCTACACTCAGTGGTTACACAGATTCAAACTGGGCTGGTTTGGTTGATGACCGTAAATCTACAGCTAGGTATGTGTTTAGTCTGGGATCCAGCGCTATCACATGGGCTAGTAAGAAGCAGCAGGCAGTGGCTCTCTCCTCGACAGAAGCAGAATATCGGGGAGCAGTTAAGGCATCTTGCGAGGCAGTTTGGCTTTGACGTATGCTTGTGGATATGCATGTTTCCTAGGCAGGTCCTACTCCCTTGTTCTGTGATAATCAGGGAGTGCTCAAACTCGCCAAGAATCCAGTCTTCCATGAACGAACAAAGCATGTGGAAATTCATTGTCACTACATTTGCCAGTTTGTTGAAGACAGATCCATTCAGTTACTATATGTTCCCACAAAGGAGCAACCAACAGACATCTTCACCAAGCCTCTTGGTCCTGATAAGTTTGTAAAATTCAGAGGGTCTATCGGTGTTGTAAATAGATTGAGCATTAAGGGAGGGTATTAGAATAATGCTATTTTAGAGTTTACCACTCATCTATGATTGTAATTAGCAGTTTCTTGTTAGAAACTTGCTGTTTCTATATTCTTAGTAGAAACTTGCTGTTTCTACTTTCTTAGTTTGTAATTAGTAGTTTCTTGTTAGAAACTTGCTGTTTCTACTTTCTTAGTAGAAACTTGCTATTGTTGTTTCTACAGTTGTATTATTTATTGAGCTTCACTGCTCATTGTAAATCAATTCATTCATTGATTACAGTTTGGAGTAACAGAATCAACACTGGGTGGAAGAGAAAGTGCACACACAAAGAATTTTTTTCTCTTGGAGGGTTTCTAGTTTATAAATCCGATTTTCCAGTTGCAGTTAGCAGTAACTAGAAGAGGGATATTTTCGTTTAGATTCAGAGATGGCCACAACTGGGCTTAGAGATCAAGATAGGTTTAGGGAGTCTCCAACTTTGTCATCTGGAAGACCAGGATGACCTTCCTACTAGATGAATTTGGTCTGAAGGCCTATTGTAATATTCCCAATTAGCCTTGCTAATTGGAATATTGCATTTCTGTTTAATTTTGCCGCTTTAGTTAGAAATAATAAATAAAGTGAGAAATAAGAGGGGTCACCTCACTTTAGTCACCTCACTTTATAAAATAAAGTGTTTTCCTAGTCGATTAACGTTATAACTTAAAGAGGGGGCCTTGGGGGTCCACACATATATGAGGGGAGGCCTCACGCTGACCCAAGGGTAACTGCAAGGTGAAGGACGCAGTTAAGATTTTGGAGGGAGTTTAGCATTATAAAAGGAGGGGTTTCCACTTCATTTGGTATGCATATTTTGATATTGATATTGAGAGCTAGACTTTTGTCTGCTTTAGCACGCCGGTTGTTTAGTCGGTCTGCAGCACTGTTTAGTGCACGAGTGTCTCCGGTCGGAGATCTCACCCTTAGCCTCGGGGGACTTCGAGTGCCTGCCCCGGTAAGGTTATTTCTGGTTTCACCCTTAGCTTCGGGGGACTTCGAGTGCCCGCCCTAGTAAGGTTAATTTCGAGTTTCCATTCTTCAGCTTTCCAGCACGTCAGTGGAGATTCTGAGAAGAAGCCCCCTATAATCGTTGCGATCTAGCAAGAGAAACACTGTTTAAACAGGAAGAGTGAAGGACGCGTATCCGACGTTACGTGATAGATCCAGCCCTTGAGATTGTAGGATTCCTGAAAGTAGATATTTGCAGACTGGTTTAGAAGGTGTGATTCGAGGGTAGCACTAGATCCAAAATTTGGGAGATTGCGTATTTTTGGAGATATTGCGCATCCACCAGATTCGAAGAGATAACACTGATCCACCTGTGAGGTTATGGGGATTCGAGAGACATTGCAGATCTATGCTAGATCTGAAGAGCTAGCAGCAGATCTAGCCTTGTAGGACGCAGATCTGGAGAGATAGTAGCAGATCCAGCCTTGTATGACTCAGATCCAGCAGATCTGGGCAGAGAGGACGCAGATCCAGTCAGGGAGGACGCAGATCTAATGAGTAGGGTCTTTATGTGGGGTTCTGGCAGCATTTTTCAGTGTTTTCAGCCTTGAGGAGTTGGTCATCTCATCTGGAGGATTTGTGGGTAGATCCAGCCCTTTTGCCAGCATATTTCTTGAGCTTCTGAGCTGTTCCTGAAGGCACAACGTTTTTGTAGGAGGAGGGTTTCTGGGGGCGATTTTCGGAGGTGGTCCACTTGCTTCACGATTTCTGGGTTTTGTCCGGAGCAGCGAGTATAGGTGATCTGTAGATTTTTAGCTCATTCCGGCAAGGGGATCAGCCCCTAGCTTCAGTTCACTCCAGCAGCAGCAGTTTACGGCAGTTTCTTCCAAAGAATTGGGATGCCAGAGTGCCCATTTCTTATTTTTTCCAGAGGGTTTCCACTTGCCTAGGGCAAGGATAGGTGCACTTACTCTGATTTTCTTGTACTCCTCTCTATGTACTTTCAGATTAATAAAATGGCTCAGTTTTCTGGCATTCTATGTGTAATTGTTCCATGATCTGGTTCAGCATTGTATTTTCTATATCTGTCTGGCATATTTCTCTTTATTACTGGTTATTTCCCTTTGGGGATATTACAGTGGTATCAGAGCATAATTCTGGCTCAGCCTGTGGTCTATGACATCAGAAAAGAGATCATACAGAGCAATAGCAGTTGCAATTCCAGAAACGCAGTTGGAAAAAAGGCCAAAATAAAAAGGGTCAAATTTTGAAGTTTGGAATTAGGAAAAACGTTTTCTGGGTTTTTCTGGGTTTTGGACAAGACTCACCTTTCCAAATCTCTTAATTCTTTCCGAGTAGTTTTAAAGGTGAATCGAAGGTCGAAGAAGCAAAGTAGATGGTTTTGGCAAAGAAATTGCAAAGCCAAGAGGAGCCTGGGAGGGGCATTAGCAGAGAGCTGCCAATGGCAGAGACGGAGTCCAAATTCAACATGCGCTATTTTTGCAGATCGGGTCAGGCTGCTCAGGATGCTCTTCCTCGATCGCTATCTCCAGTTCAGATGTGGAGGCAAGGCCCATGAGCAGGAGAAGGGACGTGGCTCTCACCGTGATAGCCACCGGGCAGCGAGCAAGTTCCATTTGCCAATGTTTGACGGTTCGCAGAAGACTACGGCAAAATCTTGGGTGGAGAAACTGGACATTTATTTCCAGCTTAACCAGATGCCAGAGGAGGAGGCCATTAAGGTGGCAACATTGCATCTGGATGGTGAGGCCCGGGATTGGTGGTTCCATAGGATGGCGATACGCGGGCATTCTATAGGGACGACATATGCCGAGTTTACACGGAGGGTGGTAGAGCGTTTTGACAGGAGGGATCCGGATCAGTATTTTGTTGAGCTGACCAGGCTCAAACAGACTGGGAGTGCAGAGACATACATTTCAGACTTCTTGAGGATTTCGGTGATATGGTCCCATTTATCCGCACTTCTGATGGCTTGCATGTCGTGGGCTGTCAGATCTTACCTTCAGAAGCCTAGTACACCCATTAAACAGACTCCATACCTTCAGACATCTAGACTTCCTGACTTACAGATGTCTACCAGACTCATACCTTATCCCTGCACGTGCCCCTTCCTGCAACTTATGCAGGATTTAGGGCCTGGCCTGAAGGCGAACTGGACGGTGGGCAAGGATGATGAGGCCAGAGAGAGCCGAGGAGGAGCTGCCAGGCTCATGTCAGGGCTGGAGCCATGGGCACCAGGACACAGGTGTGCGGCAGGGAAGGCACACTTCATTGAGGTCTTCTCCGAGAGCAGTGGAGAAGAGGATGAGGGAACACAGGATTGCAGGGAGTTTGAGGATACACCTAGTGAGACACAGGACTCACCATCATTAGAGACCTCCTTGACCGTGCCGGTTGATATCGTAGTGGAGAAGGCAGAGCCTACCCCGATAGAGCCATCCACCGAGGTGATGACTGGAGCCATGTCTGAGTCTTCGGGTGGTAGTAGCACACAACAGATGGGAGAGATATCAGGGGATATATCCACTATTGATGAGGCACTAGGAGATACAGAGGTATCGGATGATGGTCGCAGACAGCGGTATCATCGGCTTCGGACGGACCTTCGAGTTTTGAGGGAGAAGGCCGCGTCAGTACGGGAGACCATTTTGTTGCAGGACCAGGAGTTGGAGGGTATGAGAGTGACTTGTGCCAAGTCGGCGGCCAAGTTGGTCCACATTGGGGAACAGCTGGATTCCCTGATGGTACAACCAGAGGGCACGAGGGAGCGTCAGATCATTCCCCTTCAGGTATGCATGGATGGGACTGGCGGTGCTGTTGAGTCATCTCTCCCCGTTGGAGAGAGAGAGGCAGAGCCACCTAGTCAGATCTCATATGTTGACTTGGATAGCGGTATGAGCCGATCAGAGTTGTACAGGGTACAGCATCCATATGTTGAGATTGGATGGAGAGAGATTTTGAGTTGGTACTCGGTGGAGCGGGCTATGGAACACAATGATTTGGTTCCCTTCTCACAAGAGCAGATAGAAGATGGAGGACATCTTCGGATGGATAACATCTCTCGTGCTTGTGTTGGACATCCCTTGAGCCATACACATCATGATGGGAGGTTTTTGCCTACCACCTATTTGATTCTTGATAGGGTCTCATTGATCCTTGAGAAGTTTATATTCCAAGATCCCATGGAGTGCAAAGTCAGAAACTTGATTTGGGAGGATGGTAGCCCTCATGAGAGGAATACCAGGATGAGGAGAAGAAGAAGGCATCCACAAGTGATTGAGTGGACGTGGTTGATGAGCAAGGAGCTAGGGAGCTACTTGCAGATCTATGACACAAGGCAGCAGGAGGCTTGGCTGCGCTGGTTACTCTTGAAAGAGTTTGGCCATCACTTGGCAAACACTCTTCTTAAGAGTAGGAGGATGGGGAAGAGATGGATGGATACTTGCATCATTGAGCAGCATAGAGTATGGACGCATGGTGTTGATGTGTTACTCCTATCATTCATTGTGTCTTCATCACATGAGTTGTATGATGGAGGTATGGGGAGGCAACACAATGTCTTGTTGCTTGGTTTGTTCCTAGGAGAGCAAGGGCAGATTTGCTCTCACACTTTGTATGATGTTGCAGGAAGAGGGGATGGCACTATCTCTTTGATCCTTGATGATGACTTGGAAGCACTTCCATCTTGGGAAGTATTCCGCACTTGTTGTAGCATTATTGGAGGAGTCTTGGACAGGGAGCGTGTCAAAGAACAGAGTCTTGTATTGACAGGAGCTTATTTGAATGAGCTCACAGCGTTGTCACCTTGGATCAGGACATTATGGATGAAGTGTGCGCAGCAGAGATATGGTGGATCTATAACCCATAGGTCCCAGGATCACTTCATATTTGTTGCACAAAGAGGAGGTAATGATGATAGAGACATCTATGGCATATTCTTCTTGACTTGGGCTTCCAAGCATGAGGAGGATTATCTTCTTGCAGCACATGGTTCATTCTTCTTCATAGCATGCCAAAACACTATGGAGGACTCATTTATGGATCCATATACCATCTTACTTCCAGCATATGGTCAGATTTGTATGGGAGGTTTGATTATGAGAGAGACACATGAGCTGAATGTGCCTTTGGGTATTTTCTGCACTACATTTTCTAATAGGAGCATGGGAGGAGGCATGGCCACCACTACTACATATGTGTTCTCTTTTGAGGGGTTGCAGTGGATGAGACTGCGCTGTATCCTTGTGAGGGATTGTTTGCATTATGTATCCTCATGCAGAACCTTCAGCAAACATCTCATTAGGGTGATCCATGATGACCATGTCATATTCTTCATGGATGGTTTGTTTTGGGCCAGCTTGTTCTTCATTGATAGAGGAACCTTCTATGGTGGATTGTTCTTCACTTTGCCATTGGAGGGCAATGATTTTGCAGCCCAGGATCAGCATAGACTCTACACTTGTCATGAGTGGAGAGAAGGACAGCATGGGGTAAGCTATGATGCTTGCCAAGATCAGACTTTCCGCCCACTTTCATTACCAGAGCTTGAGGTGGAAGGAGATTTTCAGGAGTTGCCTTGTTGGAGGGGAAGCTCACTTTGTCTCGATGATTGCCGGGGAGATGGAGGATCTACCTGGAGGGAGATATTCCTCATTATATTTCGACTCCATGCTCTCAGGACTGATAGGAGGTGACGAGTCGGGTTCACGTTGATGGGGCCAGCCTTACATTTCATGAGTGCCGGAGGAGCATGGTCAGTAGTCTTCGGGCCATAACCAGTGCGTGGAGCAATTCGAGCCATTTGACTGGGCTATTATTGGCCATGGTGGCTATGGGATCCGGGGGGATTATTGGTTGACTGGTATTGTGAGAGGCCAGTTTGGGATCCTGGCATTGAGATATCCCTTCGTATCAGGGTGATGCAGTAGACAGAGAGGTTTCAGTGGGACCCAGGCACATTTTGCAGTATCGGTGGGGAGCATCAGCTAGAGAGTAGGCTTGTTCAAGCGTTGCTTGAGGACAAGCAATTTTTGCCGGATGAGGATGCCACTTGGGAGAGCGAGGAGACATTGCAGCATCCATCACTTCAGTTGCTTGAGGAAAAGCAACGTTTTGCCGGGGGAGACTGTAATATTCCTAATTAGCACCGCTAATTGGAATATTTGATTTTTGTATAGTTTTGCCGACTATAGTTTATTAATAAATAAAAGTGAGAAAAAAGAGTCACCTCATTTTAGTCACCTCACTTTATAAAACAAAAAGTTTCCTAGTCGATTAACGTTATAACTTAAAGAGGGGGCCTTGGGGGTCCACACGTTTATGAGGGGAGGCCTCACGCTGACCCAAGGGTAACTGCAAGGTGAAGGACGCAGTTAAGATTTTGGAGGGAGTTTAGCATTATAAAAGGAGGGGTTTCCACTTCATTTGGTATGCATATTTTGATATTGATATTGAGAGCTAGACTTTTGTCTGCTTCAGCACGCCGGTTGTTTAGTCGGTCTGCAGCACTGTTTAGTGCACGAGTGTCTCCGGTCAGAGATCTCACCCTTAGCCTCGGGGGACTTCGAGTGCCTGCCCTGGTAAGGTTATTTCTGGTTTCACCCTTAGCTTCGGGGGACTTCGAGTGCCCGCCCTAGTAAGGTTAATTTCTGAGTTTCATTCTTCAGTTTCAGTATCAGTTTCAGGTGGAGATTCGGGGAGGAAGAAGCCCTCTAGTGACTGCGCAGATCTAGCAGGAGAAACGCTGTTTCAGCAGGAAGAGGAAGGACGCAGATCTGAAGGCACAGTGATAGATCCAGCCTTGGAGATTGTAGATCTGAGCAGATATTTGCAGATCTGGTTCTGTAGGTTGCAGATCTGGAGGGGTAGCACTAGAACCAGCTTGGGAGATTGCAGATCTGAGGAGATATTGGCAGATCCAGCCTAGATCTGAAGAGATAACATCAGATCCAGCCTTTGAGGTTGCAGATCTGAGGAGATATTGGCAGATCTAGCATAGATCTGAAGAGCTAGCAGCAGATCTAGCCTTGTAGGACGCAGATCTGGAGAGATAGTAGCAGATCCAGCCTTGTATGACTTAGATCTGGAGAGATAGCAGCAGATCCAGCCTTGTATGACTCAGATCCAGCAGATCTGGACAGGGAGGACGCAGATCTGATGAGTAGGGCCTTTGTGTGGGGTTTTGGGCAGCGTTTTTCAGTGTTTCCAGCCCTGAGGAGTTGGTTATCTTATCTGGAGGATTTGTGGTTAGATTCAGCCCCTCTTCTCAGCGTGTTTCCTGAGCTTCTGTGCTGTTCCTGAAGGCACAGCGTTTTTGTAGGAGGAGGGTTTCTGGGGGCGATTTTCGGAGGTGGTCCATTTGCTTCACGGTTTCTGGGTTTTGTCCGGAGCAGCGAGTATAGGTGATCTGTAGATTTTTAGCTCATTTCGGCAAGGGGATCAGCCCCTAGTTTTTCTCATTCCACAGCCAGCAGCAGTACTGGGCAGCTTCTTCCAAAGAATTGGGATGCGTCGTAGTGTACCCATTTCTTATTTTTCTCTCGAGAGGGTTCCACTTGCCTAGGGCAAGGATAGGTGCACTATTCGATTATCTTGTACTCCTCTCTATGTACTTTCAGATTAATAAAATGGCTCAGTTTTCTGGTATTCTATGTGTAATTGTTCCATGATCTGGTTCAGCATTGTATCTTCTATATCTGTCTGGTATATTTCTGTTTGTTACTGGTTATTTCCCTTTGGGGATATTACACCTATGTAGAGAATGTTGTGGTAGTACCTCAGGGTGCAGATCAACGGAAGGAGTACAGGAAAGAGATGGCGAAGGCAAAGCGGATGATCCTAGATGAAGTTTGAGACCATATAGGCTCGCATATATCTCGTAAGAACACTGCCAAGGAGATGTGGGACGCTCTCGATCAAAGATTCATAATACTTTCGAGTAATGAAAGATGTTCCTACAGGAGAAGCTGAGAAACATCAAGATGCAAAAGGGTGAAGGCATAGATCCCTTCCTCACCAGGATTCAGGAAGTTTGTGATCAACTTGCAGTCGTTGGGGAGGTGCCTCAACTGTCAGAGCTTGTACGTTTGGCACTGAACAATGTCTCAGATGTGTGGCAAGTCTTTGTCTAGAGTATCTTGGGCCGAGACTAATTGCCTAGATGGGACAAGATGTGGTCAGAGTTGTAGTAGGAGGAGATGAGGCGAGCTCTAGTAAAGAGCACCATTAACAGAAGTAGCAGCAATGGCTTGAAGGGTGAGAAGGAAGAGGATAATGTGGCCCTTGCATCAAAGTGTCCCAGTCAGGGACAAGCGGAGAAAAAGGAGGACCTAGTTAAGGTCAAGTGCTTCAGGTATGGCAAGTTTGGCCACTACAGTAGTCAGTGTCCTCTCAGGAAGAAGGACAAGCAGGAGAAGGAGGACCAGGCGGTAGCATCCAGAGAGATAAACAAGCTGTCCTCTAGGTTGGAGGAAGATTTTTCCATGTGTGCAACTATACTTCCAAGAGTAAGGTGGGGCAATATGGAGTTATAGTTTTAGAGTTGCAGAGGATGGCAGGGTCCATTGAGGTGTCCTCATGGATGATTACCTTGCTACAGGGGCCCACAATATTCAGTAGCATGATGGATCAGTGTCGGTTGATGTAGTCAGATTCCTTAGTGGACAGTGTAGGAACTAGTAGCAGTCGGATGCTCAGGAGACAGATGCATCACATAGACACAAATGATTCAGTATTTTGGATGCTTCTCAGTTTTAGTAGTTGCAATTGCGACAACATATGAGAGGGAGTTGCAGTGCAGATGCAGAGTTGGCAACAATATAACAATGTCAGCAGTAGCATAGATGCAACATCAAATTGCGTAGTGGTTGGCGGGTAGTGGCAATCAGTCACAGTGGCCAGACATCAGTAGCGTACAAAGGGTGATACAGAGACAGGGTGTTGTAGCAGTAGTGCAGCACTAAAACACCTTCCTCGCTAAGAGGGAGTGTTAGTTTATGTAGCATTGGAGGTGTTCTAGTCTCGAAACTTTGTGAGAGGCTAAAACATAGGAGTTTTCCATAACCCAGAAATCGTTTTTGGAAATTCCACCTAGAAGTGTCTCAATTAGATTATTAGCCTATTTTTAAATATTTCCTGTCTAAACTTAGTAAAAGGTGTTATTTAATTAGTGTTAATTGAGAAAGGTGTGAATCATTTAGAAACTCACACGGATCGATCCAGAAATAATCTCAGTCATTGATTATGTCTTAATCTTAGCCATTGGAGTCCCAACTGGAGATTATAAGAGGAGGTCAATGGGTAGATGGAGGACACACACTTGAGATCGATTTCCTTGGGCAGTTCGATTTTTCTAGAGAGCAACAACAGTTGCTGGAAGAGTTTGAGCCAACGAAAGGACGCAGAGACAGAGAGGGGCAACGATAGTGATCCAGTAGAAGTTTTCCATATCCGGAGATGCAGCAACAAGTGGCAAAAGTATTCCATGCAAAAGATGCGCAAGGGCTGCGTAGAAGCTTCAGTAGATCAGTTTGATTTAGCTAGAGAGGAAGTCGATTCAGCTTCCATAGGCCGAGAAAGTCTTCCAGAGGGCCGGAGAATCACTTCCAGCGGCAGAGACATGCAAGACACCTTGATCAGAGGCTGAACATAGCCACACTTGCGAATCACTTCCAGCAGCAGAGACATGCAATATGCCTTGATCATAGGCTGAACAGAGCCACACGTACGAGAGGTAGCGCAAGAACTGCGCAAGGGTTTGGATGGCCAGAATATCTGGAGCATCTAGTGCTGGGTTTGCTTATGGAGTGAGAGAATTTTATCTCTAATTTTGTCAGATACTTGCTGATTGGATAGCCAACTGGGCATCCATAGATTGTACTTAGATTATTTCACTGTTGCTTAATAATAAAAACCCTCAACTGCTGTACCGATTTTTCCAAGTTGGGTTTTTCTGGGGAAGTATTTTCTCAGATTCCAGTTTATCTTTCGTAGAATTTAATTTGGTGAAAATTGCAGTTGTGAATTATTCGTTATTTGTGTGTGCAAATAAACTGTTAATTAATTTACAGTTAGAAGAATAATTTCCAGTTGCTACAATAGTTGAATTTTTCACATGGCATCAAAGCGATTTTGATCAGACAAGGAAGCTCAGAAGCGGAAGCAGAAATTCACTTTTTAGAGGGACAACAGGATGAATTTCTGGAAGCCGCACAGAGCCTAAGCCAGCCAATGCGAGTTGCTTGAGCAAGTTCGATTTTTCAGTGCAGGTTGGTAGAAAAATTCAACTTGCCAGATCGAGTGATTCCAACAGGAAGAGGGGGAAACAATCCAATAATTTTTGTTGAGTAGATTCATTGTTTGGGCGCAGGAGGGTTTTGTAGCAGTTTGCAGTTGTAGAATTAGCGTCGGTTGGAAGGAAAATGCACACAAAGAGATAATTTCTCTCAGTGGGTTTCTAGTCTAGAAATTCGATTTTCTAGTTGCAGTAGGCATTAGTTGGAAGCGGAGTTTCTCACTCTAGAAGGGAGTGCGAATAGCAAATTCAGCAACCTAGTAGAGGAAGATGGAGACTTTCATTCAGATTCATAGATGGCCACAACTGGGCTTAGAGATTAGGATAGGTTGAAGGGAGTCTACAACTTTGTCATTTGGAAGGTCGTGATGACCTTATTGCTAGATGAATTTGGTCTGAAGGCCTATGTAGAGAATGTTGTGGCAGTAACTCAGCATGAAAATAAACTGAATGTGTACAGGGAAGAGATGGCGAAGGCGAAGCAGATGATCCTGGAAGGAGTTCGGGACCATATAGTCTCACTTATATCAAGCAAGAATATTGCCATGGAGATGTGGGATGCTCTCAACCAGCTATATCAGAATACTTCCGAGTAGTGGAAGATGTTCCTCTAAGAGAAGCTGAGAAACATGAGCATGCAGAAGGGTGAAGGCATAGATCCCTTCCTCACAAAGATTCAGGAAGTTTGTGATAAACTTGCAGTTGTTGGGGAGGCGCCTCAACCGTCAGAGCTTTTACGTTTGGCATTGAACAATGTCTCAAAGGAGTGTCAAGTTTTTGTCCAAAGTTTCTTGTGCCGAGACCAATTGCCTAGATGGGACAAGATGTGGTCAGACCTGTAGCAGGGGGAGATGAGGCGAGCTCTAATGAAGAGCACCATCAGCGGAAGCAGCAACAATGGCTCTGTTACCACTGAAACCAGCAGGGGATCTAAAAGGTACTCCTAAGAGAGCAACTGCTAGGTCAAAGGCAATGCTGGAGACTTAGCCCACTGTCACCACAACTAAGACTCCTTGCTCTTTATGGACTTTGACCGATGGGAAGAGACTCGGTAGTTAGGAAGTCACTTATAAAGGACGAATCAATGAATAGGTGTGAAGTGACCTTAAAGATCCTTTCCTTAGGATAAAATGAAGAATGGAAATTACTTGCCTTTTAAGCAAGGGACTTGATTTTCTAGAGAGTGGATAAGGATTGGAGGGTTGAGGTAGAAGAATATGACCTATAGAAGTTCTCAATCCCTAAAATCCCTTGGGAACTTGGATTCCCAAGTAGTCCTTGATAAATTGGCTTTGGTTAAGAATGGGACCACACGAGGTCAAGTGGACCTGGGATGGATTTTGGCAATCAATGATGTTCTTAACCTAGCCAAGGTGAGGGGAAATGATCAAACAAGAATTTTTACCCAAAGATGTCAAGTTGATCCTATTAGGTACGAGCCTTGGGAACACTAGGGCAAAACTTGATCCTAGAGCTAGGGCTTGGGGTATCCAGAGATTCCACTGTAGGATTTACTTCAAATTCGGAGGAGAGCTAAGGGACCTACCAGGACAGTTGTACCTAGGAGATCGGAGTTTTCTAGTGGTCAGTGTCCCGGAAAATTGATGCCCTAGGCTACCTAATGTGGCCAGACTTAGAAAAAATAGGGAAAAAGGTGAAAAAAGGGGTTGAAATGATCACCCTTTGAGGGACCAATGCCTGATTTCACTTGGGGATATGGAGTCAAGGAGAATGGTGAAGATGGATTTTGTTTCTTGCTAAAGGAGGCTCCAAAAGTCAACTTCGTCCAATGTTAGAGGAAAGAGAAGAAAAAGTGATTTTAGAGGATTTATACTTCATGCAAATGGTGAAGGCTTATCAAGACAACATGATCTCTAGGACATTTCATTCATTCAACATGGCCCATGCATAGAATAAGCTAAATAGACACATAATTCCACATTAAACACATGCATCAATTAGCCTTAATTATAGCGAAGTTCCAATATATGCAACAACATAAAAAATAGCGTTAAATTTGCACTTACATGTTAGAGAGTATATCCAACCAACATCACATTTGCATTATAAGAAGCTCCAAGGTAGAAAAGAACCCAATCCATACATCAAAATTCATCCATTATTCAAAAATATCCACCAAGCAAAAAATGAGAAATTCTCTAGTGAGAGAGAGATCCCAATCCAAGTGATGATACAAATGAATCCATCTATCTCCTATTTATACACCAATTAGGAGTTTGATTTACCCAATGGGCCTACATTAGCCCCTAAAAATAAAATAATGTGCAAATAAACTAACTTTTGGTGACAAGCCCACCAAACTAGCTCACAAATGAAATAATAAGCCTCTCAGGATGTCAAATAATAATATATGCATGTCGTAGGGCCCTCCAAGAGGCCTAATGAGGTCCATGAGTTTCATAATGATGAGTAAAATCCTCAAAAGTGATGGACAAGGGGGTGGCATCTTGTTCTCCAAACAATTAACCAGTGGTGCTCCCAATGGGTGTGGGGGCACACCAATGACCTCATGGGTCTCCATATGAGTCGAAAATACCTGTAGACCATCTGTAAGGGCTCAGATGATGGAATGAATGCTGCCATGTCACCGTACAAGTCTTGGGACACCTTCCAAGTGTGTGGTGCACCTGTGGGGTCAACTGGTCATAGTGTACCAAGTGCATCGTCCTCGTCCAAAAGGTGGATCTCTAGCCATCTGTGAACATATCTGGGGATCCATGGAGTGTTGTCTACTATTGTGGAGGCTCATGGCTCTCTACACACACCCTGTATGTGCCAATGTATCCCTCTGGAAGGTAAGGACCCCATATAGGGAGACCAAATCCAATTGCACACCATCTGCAATCCTGCATAAGATCCAATGCATCCCCTAGCCTTCTAGTACAATAAGTCATTAAAGTAATTGTGTAAAAGGGCTTACAAACCATGGAAAACAAGTGGACTCTTTATAATGCCATGCCCTTTCATAGTGGGCTTTGGCATGTGCTAATGTCTCCAAGCTCCAAAAGGGGTTAGCCAGGTACCTTATTAGGTGGTTTCTACCTTTAGAGGGGATAGTATGTCCAAAGTACATCCCTCAAATGGTGGCGGCTTGTGATAAAGAGGTGAAATGGAATAGGGAATGAGAGGTGCAATCTTGGGCCACATATTTGGGCGCAAGGGTAGCTAGACAAAGGGAAACCCACACCTGGGTGTACAATGTGTAAGAGGGAGCAAACGTGGTAAATGAGGTGCCTCGGCCTTGATTTTTCCACCCTTCTTTATATACCTTTTGCCTTTTATGATTTTTCTTTGATTAACTGCTCGGGGCTCAAAGGACAAGAGCATGATGTGTAAGATATAACAGTGACTACCCCCTTTTTGGTAGGGTGGTTCATTTCCCTCCAGGGGTTGGGACAATCATGGGTTCTCGAATGATAAAGGAGGCTCATCTAGTTCCTATGGAACTAGGGTGATGGCCATGGGTATGGGGTAGAGCTCATGTATTGGCTTTTGCCCATGTGCTAATTATGTTTGTCCTGGACATCTTTTCATCTTGTGGTACATTTTCCTGTTGAATGTGGCCATTCATGCTTTTAATTTTTTTTTTAGCTGCTTCAACCTCCGGGGCATTGTTCCAAGCCTAACCCAAGGTGGGGGCAAGGGAATGGGGAGACTAATCCTATGTGGACCCAGGTGGGAGAGATGATGAATGGGGGTACGCTAAATGGAAGGGGAGTAGTGTATGTGGATAAGGAAGCGAGACCACACAACCAAAGATAGGGTTTCCCAAGTAGTACCACCCTAGAACCAAATGGTCACTAAAGGAGTTCCCACGGGACTAAGATCCAAGGGTAACATCCAAAAAAGATCAAGGGGACAAGAGCACAAACTAAGCTCCCTCTTTTCGTCGAATCCCCCCATCAATCTATGCCATAAGTGTCCATGATAAGTAAACCTAATACTCAATTACCAAATGACAAGACATACCTTTAGATTCGAGAGGCCCATCTTCAAACATACGATCAATAAAGATGGGTGAGGGACCACATGGCTAGATCAGGTGGTGGAGAAATGGCACAACAAGCTAGTTGAGCGCTGCTGGTTGCCGGTTGAGGTCCATCATGGAGAAACAATTTCTCTTAGGGATATCACCCACGAAGTGGTGGGTAACATTTGGCTCCAACTGGGACGTGATCTCTCGAAGAAGTAGGCAAAGCTACTTGAACGGGAGGTCACGAGAACTCCAACAATCTCTTGGTCACCGTAGATCTGTTATCTGCACATATCAACGACCAAAACCACGAGGCAACATGCTTTTCACGGTGTCTTGTGATCACCCATGCTTAATGTCAGGCCATAAAATCAACAAGTAATAATAGAAATATGCAATTTTTAATCTAAATGCAACTAATCTATGATGAGGAATATCATATGAGATTATTTCTAATGCATAAACTCAACATGCAATGCATCCTACTCTAACACGCATAACATACAATGTCAAGTACCAGGTATAATCATAGAACCAATGCAACCAACATGTCAATTGATCAATACGAGAACACATGCTTCCATGATTATTTTTGCAATGAACCTGACAATACAAATGGGAATGATGATATGAGGGGTCGCGAGGATGGGAGGTGGGAAAACAAGAGACTCATATGCCATTGGAAGAAGGAATAGACATCAGTCGAGAGGATTTAATTTGATCCTCCAACCAGGAGATGGAAATGTCAACAACCAAGTATATGAATCTTTGACGATGAACTATCTCGGGCCTATGATCCTTAGGGTAAGGAGGAGTAAATAACTCAAACATATTTAGGATGATACTACTTTGGTCATTAGGAAAACAAGAAGTGAACTCATCCTTGTATTTGGGAAAAAAACCATGATTCTGGTTTTTTCGCAGGGAATTTAGCTCTTCATCAAAACTAGGGGAAGAAAGTCCGTCACAAACATCCATTTCCGGGATAGGGACATAACAAGGGGAGGAATGCTCAAACATGAAGAAAAACCTTGTATCGGTGGCATGGCTAAAAGAAGCTTCTTTTACATTAGAGTCATCAAAATCATCCACAATTTTGGAAGGCTCTTCTTTGATTGAATCATCTTGGAACATAAAGAACAGACCCTTCCAATTACTAAGAAGGGCTTCATAAGGGCCAACATTGTTGTTCAGAAGGGGCGAAGGTGAGGGGAAAGGATCAAACAAAGAATTTTTACCCAAATATGTCAAGTTGATCCTATTAGGTACTAGTCTTGGGAAAACTAGGGAAAAACTTGATATCCGAAGATTCCACCGTCGGATTTGCTTCAAATTCGGAGGAGATCTAGGGGACCCACCAATGCAGTTGTAACTAGGAGATCCAAGTTTTCTTGTGGTCAATTTCCTGGGAAATTGACGACCTAGGTGACCTAATGAGGCTAGACCTAGAAAAAAAGGGGAAAAAGGTGAAAAAAGGGGTTGAAATGATCAACCCTTTGAGGGACCAGTGCCTGATTTCACTTGGGGATATGGAGTCAAGGAGAATGGTGAATAAAAAAATTGTTTCTTGCTCAAGGAGGCTCCAAAAATCAACTTCGTTCGATGTTAGAGGAAAGAGAAGAAAAGGTGACTTTGAAGCATTTATATTTCATGAAAATGGTGAAGGCTTATCAAGATAACATGATCTCTAGGACATTTTATTCATCCAACATGGTCCACACATAGAATAAGCTAAATAGACACATAATTCCACATTAAACACATGCAACAATTAGCCCTAATTATAGCGAAGTTCCAATGTATGCAACAACATAAAAATTAGTGTTAAATTTGCGCTTACATGTTAGAGAGTATATCCAACCAACATCACATTTGCATTATAAGAAGCTCCAAGATAGAAAAGAACCCAATCCATACATCAAAATTCATTAGTTATCCAAATATATCCACCAAGGAAAAGAATGCGAAATTCACTAGTGAGAGAGAGATCTCAATCCAAGTGATGATACAAATGAATCCATCTAACTCCTATTTATACACCAACTAGAATTTCGATTTACCTAATGGGCCTACATTAGCCCCTAAAAATAAATAAACTAACTTTTGGTGACAAGCCCACCAAACTAGCTCACAAATGAAATAATAAGCCTCTCAGAAGGTTAAATAATAATCTATGCATGTCATAGGGCCCTCCAAGAGGCCTGATGAGGTCCATGAGTGCCATAATGATGAATAAAATCCTCAAAAGTGTTGGACTAGGGGGTGGCCCTTTGTTCTCCAAACAATAAACCAATGGTGCTCCCAGTGGGTGTGGGGGCACACCAATGACCTCATGGGTCTACATATGAGTCGAAGATGCCTATAGAGACCATTTGTAAGGGCTCAGATGATGGAATGAATGCTGCCATGTCATTGTACAAGTTCTGGGACACCTTCCAAGTGTGTGGTGCACTTGTGGGGCCAACTGGGCATATTGTACCAAGTGCATCTTCGTCGTCCAAAAGGTGGATCTCTAGCCATCTGTGAACATCTCCGAGGATCCATGGAGTGTTGTCTATTGCTGTGGAGGCCCATGGTTCTCTACACACACCCTCTATGTGCCAATGTAGCCCTTTGGAAGGTAAGGACCCCATATAGGGATACCAAATCTAAATGGACACTATCTGCAATCCTGCATAAGATCCAATGCGTCCCCTAGCCTTTTAGTACAACAAGTTATTAAAGTAATTGTGTTAAAGGGCTTACAAACCATGGACAACAAGTGGACACTTCATAATGGCATGCCCTTCCATAGTGGGCTTTGGCATGTGCTAATGTCTCCAAGCTCCAAAGGGGGTTAGCCAGGTACCTTATTAGGTGGTTTCTAACTTTAGAGGGGATAGTATGTGCAATGTACATCCCTCGTATGGTGGTGGCATGTGATAAAGAGGTGAAACAGAATAGGGAATGAGAGGGGCAATCCTGGGACACATATCGAGGCATAAGGGTAGCTAGACAAAGGAAAACCCACACTTGGGTGTATTGCAATCGTGGTACATGAGGTGCCCCGACCTTGATTTTTCCACTTTTCTTTATATACCTTTTGCCTTTTATGATTTTTCTTTGATTAACTGCTCGGGGTTCAAAGGACAAGAGCATGATGTGTAAGATATAGTAACGATTACCCCCTTTTTGGTAGGGTGGTTCATTGACCTCCAGTGGTTGGGACAATCATGGGTTCTCGAATGATAAAGGAGGCTCATCTAGGGCCTATGGAAGTAGGGTGATGGCCATGGGTATGGGATAGAGCTCATGTATTGGATTTTTTTCACGTGCTAATTATGTTTGTCCCAACCATCTTTTGCATCTTGTGGTACAATTTCCTGTTGACTGTGGCCATTCATGCTTTTACTTTTCTTTTTAGTTGCTTCAACCTTTGGGGAAACCTTCCAAGCTTGACCCAAGTTGGGGGCAAGGGAATGGGGGGGCTGACCCTATGTGGACCCAGAGAGGCAATGTGGGCATAGGTGGGAGAGTTGATGAATGGAGGTATAGTGAATGGAAGGGGAGTAGTATATGTGGATAAGGGAGTGGGACCACACAACCAAAGCCGGGGTTTCCCAAGTAGTACCACCCTAGAACGAAATGGTCACTAAAGGAGATCCCACGAGACTAAGATCCAAGGGTAACATCCAAAAGAGATCAAGGGGACATGAGCACAAACTAAGCCCACTCTTTCCGCTGAATCCCCCCATCAATCTATGCCCAAAAGTGTCCATGATAAGTAAACCCAATACTCAATTACCAAATCACAAGACATACCTTTAGATTCGGGAGGCCCATTCTCAAACATACGATCAATACAGATGGGTGAGGGACCACATGGGTGGCTCAGGTGGCAAAGAAATGACACAACGAGCTAATTGAGGGCTACTGGCTGTGGTCCATCATAGAGAAAAAATTTCTCCTAGGGATATCACCCACGAAGTGGTGGGTAACAAGCTCGAAGGGTGAGAAGGAAGAGGAGAATGTGGCCCTTGCATAAAGGGTCTCAGTCAGGGACATGGGGAGAAAAAGAAGAAGGACCTATCTAAGGTTAAGTGCTTCAGGTGTGGCGAGTTTGGCCACTACAATAATCAATGTCCTCTTAGGAAGAAGGACAAGTAGGAGAAGTAGGAGGACCAGGCGACAATGTCTGCAGAGATAGATAAGTTGCCCTCCAGGCTGGAGGAAGATTTTTCCATGTGTGCAACTATACCTCTAGGAGTGAGGTGGGGCGATATGGAGTTATAGTCCTAGAGTTGTAGAGGATGGGCAGGGTCCATTGAGGTGTCCTCCTTATGGATCATGATCTTGCTATAGGGGTCCAGACTCCACAGTATTCGATAGCAGGATGGATCAATGTCAGTTGATACAGTCAGATTCCTTAGTGGACAATGCAGTGGCTAGTAGTAGTCAGAATCGAGATGCTCATAAGACAAATGCAGCACAAAGACACGAATGATTCAATATTTTGGATGCTTCTTAGTTGCAGTAGTTGCAGTTGCAACAACAACATATGAGAAGGAGTCGCAATGCAAACACAGAGTTGGCAACAGTATAACAGTGTCAGAAACAACACAGATGCAACATTAGAGTTGTGCAGTGGTTGGTGGGAAGTGATAGTCAGTAATAGTGGCTAGACATCAACAAAGTACAAATAGAGGCAATGTGTTGTAACAGTAGTGCAGCACTAGAACATCTTCTTCGCTAAGAGGGTGTGTTAGTTTTTGTAGCATTGGAGGTGTTCTAGTTTCGAAACTTTGTGGAGAGGCTAAAACACAGGGGTTCTCCATAACTCAGAAATCGTTTATGGAAATTCCACTTAGAAATGTCTCAATTAGATTATTAGCCTATTTTTAAATATTTCCTAAGTCTAAACTTAAGAAAAGGGGTTAATTAATCAATATTAATTGAGAAAGGTGTGAATCATCTATAAACTCACACAGATCGATTCAAAAATAATCTCAGCCATCGATTATGTTTTAATCTTAGCCGTTGGAGTCCCAATTAGAGATTCTAAGAGGAGATCGATGGGTAGATGGAGGACACACACTTGAGATCGATTTCCTTGGGCAGTTTGATTTTTCCAGAGAGCAGCAATAGTTGTCGGAAGAGTTTGAGCTAGAGAAAGGAAGCAGAGACATAGAGGGGTAGGGATAGTGATCCAGAGGAAGTTTTCTAGATCCGGAGAGGCAACAACAAGTGGCAGAAGTATTCCACGCAAAAGTTGCGCAAGGGTTGTGTAAAAGTTTTAGCAGAGCAGTTCGATTTAGTTGGAGAGGAAGTCAATTTAGCTTCCAGAGGTTGGGAAAGTCTTCCAGAGTCCAGAGTGTCACATCCAGCAACAGAGACAGACATGATGGCTTGATCAAAGGCTGAACAGAGCCACACGTGCGAGAAGCTGCGCAAGGATTGGAGAACCAAAATTTCTGGAGGAGCCAGTGTCAGGATTGCTTGTGGAGTGAGAGAATTTTCTCTCTAATTTTGTCAGATACTTGCTAATTGGATGACTGGCTGGGCATCCATAGATTGTACTTAGATTATTTTACTGCAGCTTAATAATAAAAACCCTCTACTGCTGCACTGATTTTCCCAAGTTGGGTTTTTCTGGGGACATTTGTCCAAAATTAACTCTGTCAAATTTGTGTGTGTGTGCCAGTATTTTCTCAAATTCTAGTTAATTTTCCGCAGAATTTAATTTGTTGAAAATTGCAGTTGTGAATTATTCATTGATTGTGTGGGCAAATAAACTGTCAATTAATTTACAGTTAGAAGAATAATTTCCAGTTGCTGCAATAGTTGAAATTTTTACATGTAGAAGGTTTTCACCTTCAAGATTTTGTAGAGAATTTAGAGTACAAAACAAAGCAGTGATCTAGTGTCATGTTTCTAAAGGTTTGGAGGGGGTCAACAATTTGACCAAACCCCTAGTAGAGGGAAGGTTCGAGATGCAGAGGGGAGCATCTTGTGTTTGACAGAGAACACCTTTGGTAAGAGGGAGTTTGTACCTCTATGTGTTCTCGTCTTGGCTTCCCTTGTCAATTCAGTAGGACCTTTGAAGGTGTCCAATACTTGGGCACATACAGCAGTTTGCCTGGCTTCTTAAGCATAGGAGAGTGTCAGGAGATGCAGTTAAGTAGGGGAGTAGAGGGTGAATGCATGCTGATCTTCACTGTGCACATGCCAGTGTTATTTTTGCTAACTTTATTTCATTGCTGTTCCAGTTTTAGAAAATTCCAGTTCAGTTCCGTTCTATTTTTGAGTTGCTTTTCTATTTATGATTTAGTTTTGCAGTTTTACGAAAAGAGCACTAGATAGGTTTAAGAATATAGGGAGGTAATCACAAGGAGAGGGTGAAGGTGAGGTGTATGTGTGGTCTATTTCAGTCTAGGGCCTAGGCACAGTTCTCCAGGAGGCCAGTGCATGCATGTATGCATACAGGCTGGGCACTCTAACCCAGGCATTTTGGGATAAGTTAATTTTTAGTGCGGAACACTAGCATCCTCCTTTATAAAGAGAGGTGGGGTCTTATTACAGTTCAGCAGAAAAAAGCCAGTGATTAAGGATTTGAAGCTTCTCGTATTCCTCGTTTTAAATGTAATAAGAGAGATGTTGTTTGAGTTTCGGATCTGCTGTATTTGATGTATTTTATTTCCTAGTAAAAATCAGGTAGCAATTTTGATAATACTGTCAATTTTCTGTAGATCCTAAGTTGGTAGGTTAGGTTAGAATCTAGATTTCTTGGACTGTTACCATGTGCTGAGAATTCCAACAGTGAATAGTAAATACTATCAACAGGCTTTATTTGACAAAATTATATGCTTAAATGAACACATTTTTAAGCCTTGTATATTATGTGAATTAACGGAGATTGATTTGATCTTTCATGCCAAGGGTTGTAGAATAATAAGTTGTTCCTAGACAGGGAGGGGCACACCAACACTTTTAAGGATTCTTCATGGCATCCTCCTATGCTGTCCAATATGCCCAAAGAGCAGCATGCCTGATTCTGTGCTCAGCTAGCTAAGCCTTTAGGTTAGTAGTTCTTGTTTCTTACTTTTCAAGATAAAATCAGTTTATTTAATTTGTAATTTTCAGCACCTCTGTTCCAGATACCAAATTTGGTTGCAGCCATAAGTGAGCATCTCCATACTACATGAATACGAATAAATTTTCCATTACTCAGTCTGCTCAAGTAAATGCATGGCTATAAAGCACATGTTAAACAATGCCTGCTAGTAACAGTTTTGATTAATGTTTATTCTGGGTTACCTTTTATTACATAGAAGATAACTTAGATACGAAGGGGTCTGATAATGTGGATCAATATGCTGTTGTTTTCACTGAACGCTTCATTGGAACAGTTTTTTTTTTCCTCGTGGCATTTTACAGCTATGCTACTTCTTCGGTCATTGATCACATAATGGGCATGACATAAGTGGGAATTTAATGCATTTTTCTTTAGCATTTCTTTTGTAGGAAGGTTGTCAATGTAGACCCTTGGCATTGTTACAGGGGTTGATTGTTTTTCCATTTCTGGAGTTGTAGAAAGGTCGTCAATATGGACCCTTGGCATTGTTACATGGGTTGAATTGATTGTTTTCAACATATAATTTGTTCTTTTACCTTCGTTATGGTTGGTATTGCCTGCCATGCGTTATCGTGATTTTCAGAAAGAGCTTGATGGGTTCTGCTTTTATTTGATTTGCACTAAACGTTAACTTCATTCCATTTATTACTACCATTGCAGCGTATGTTAACCTTTATAGAGAATCGAACTACATATATTGATCTTGAAGCTAATAAGCTATATATGAACTACTGTCATTTCCCTAATAGCCATTTCAAAGGCGATTAGAAGATTACAAAAATGAAGGTAAAATCTGTTTATGGGACTGTGGCTTGCATTGTGCTAGGTAAAGATAATAAATTGCATAGAGGTTATTATAGCTATGCTCCTATTTTTGTGGCTCTAGAAAGATTTCATGTGTCTTTACTGAGCATGCATTTAGGCATACCATAGTTCAAGTAAACAACACCATGAAATGTGGGAAACTACGTTCAAGCACAAAATCAGAATCATAGCTTATGACATAATTTGGGCATTTTGTCATTGAGTTTTGACCATTTTGGCATTTTGGACTATGTTAGCTGCTAACGTAAATAATAAATAAGGTTAATATTTGAATATCGTTATGGCATCATTTTAAACATTTAATCTTGAATGGGATTAGTATGGTTAAGCAATTTTTCCATGAATTTTTGAATTTTTTTTACTATTTTTTCCTCAAGATATCTGAAGAGCTTCTAGCCAATGGATAAAATTTTCTTCTTATTTTATGACTTATGCAACCTAAAGATTTCACAGTAGCTCAAACTTCAATATACATTTTTTATTCTTTACTCGTTTTACTAAAGAAGCGTCTCATACATATTTTCACAATCCTTTAGCCACACACCACATGTCTTTAGTAACAAGATGTTCTTAACACCATTGACGATGGGTCTATGTCAGAACTTTCCCTCATAGCTTGTTGCAATTTATCAACATGTTTGTGTAAGACATCTCTAATTTACAAAGGTTGTATTTGATTAGCCTACAAGAAGATGTATATATATATATATATATATATATATATATATATATATATATTTTGATTGATTGCTTGCTTGCTCGCTCGCTCGCTCTCTTGATGAGAGGAGTTTTGTAGGGAAATCATTGTTCAGATAAATTGATGCTCAAATTTGTGAAGCTTTTTGTTTCTTTTGGAGGGGGATCAATTATATGGGTCAGTGATTTAGTTAGGACACACTTTTGAGTGAATTCATAGTTATAGTGTGACCACTTGTAATTGGAACCAATATAGATCCATCCTAAATCTATCAAGCACTTGGATCAGAACTTTTTAGTTGCATATATATATATATATATATATATATATCTATATCAAATTTTTGTACTCCGAACAAGTTTGCATTTCAAGAAATTTGATCATTGTTGGTGTTGGATATCAAATTGTTGTACTCTGAAAAAGTTTGCATTTCAAGAAATTTGATCATTGTTGGTGTTGGATAGATCTAAAGTTAAAATGGATCTAGGTTGATACATAATATACAATCCTATCACAATTTTGTTGCCATATGCCATAAATCACTAATAACATGATTGTTTTAACATCATTTATGATGTGATTATGTTGCAATTTCCCTTCAAAGCTTGTTGCTATTTATTGTCTCTATGCTTTTGGAGTTTTGGCATTTAATTGATTAGAAATTTATTCTAATCTCCGACATGCTTGTGTAAATGTAAGGAGGTTCAAAGGGGTTCCCATCCATGACCTTTTGCTGCATGCACCATATTGAACTATTTGTAAAACTCTAATTTTGTTCAATTTTTAGTTAACTAGGTGGCTTTGTAAAACTCTAGTTTTGTTTAACTTTAGTTAACTAGGTGGCTCCTAAATCTTTTAATTCTAATGATTGTCATCATGCCATTATGTTGTGACTATGTAACAACTTCTTGTCATATGTCGTTGCAATTTCTTATCCAAAGTGCCAAAGGTTTTGCATTTCTATAAACATATTTTGATTTCCAACTTGTTTGTGTCTCAACGACATTCTTTGCATGAAGTAAAATGTACAAGCCTCGAAGGGGTTTTCATCCATGACCTTTTGTTACCAGCATAGATCCATCTTAAGTATGGATCTAACATGAGCTAAGAGGGATCAAATTTTTTCGCGTGCAAACTTCTTTAGAGTGAAAAATACAATGTGTTATTTTTCATTGTTTAAATGGTATTTGTGAATGCAAAATATAATATGTATACGACCAAATAAACGTTTTAACCACACAAAAATATTTTTTCATAATAAATATATATATTTTTAAATTATATGTAATTCACATTAAAATATTTTACCTAACATGTACATCTAGACATTTTACCATGCAAGTTAAAATGGTTATTTTATTATTAATATATTTTTAAGTATATGTGAATATTAATTTGTATTAAAATATTTGATTGATAATTCACATTGAATATTTTTTATACACAACAATAAAATATTTTATTTTAACACATTTTTTTTTTTATATATAGATATATATAAAGTTGATATCGACATAAATTAGTTAACATGGATTTTCAAATAGTTTATTTAAATTTCTTGTTGAAATATTTTTGAAAAGTATAAGATTTAAACATCTTACTCCCACATTTTTTTATTTCTAAATACTTTACAACATATTCATTTTCCATTTTTTTTATTATAACCACGACATTATTTTTCTATTTAAAACATAATTTTTATTTTGAAGGGAACGAATGAACAGAGAAACTTACACATCCCCTCATATTGGGCTGTAGAATGAGCCTCTCGTCTCAGCTAGAAGCACAATACGTTATTTTTCAATTTCAATTTTGGTTAAATTTTAGTTGATGAACTGGTTTAATGTGTAACAACTATAACATAACATGGTATCATAACATGATACCCAATATATACTAAAAATTTCACAATATGAAATCAATTCACTAACAAGAAAGTGCCATTTTTTGTTGTTGTTGTTGTTGGGTGTTGTGGTTGGTTGTTCGTTTGTTTGTAAGTGCAATTCATTGTTCTCAAATTCCTTTTTGAAAATTCATACTTATAATGGATTAAGAAACATTTGAGGCTTTTGATTGTTGGATTAAGTTTTTAGGTATCAAGAAGCTAAGGTGCATGATATGGGGAAATGGGAATGAGATTACAAAATGAAAACATGTAGGAAATGCGACCCCTCAAAGATTTTTTGCAAATGGGTAAATGTGATACACACATACATGTTGGAAATGTGATTCCTCAAAGATTTGGCAATGAGAAAATGTGATATACGTGTGTGTATCAAATTTCCCATTGCCAAATGAGGAGTCACATTTCCAACTTGTTTTTGTTTTGTAATCTCATACTTATTTTCCCATATCATGCACCTTAGTATCTCGATACCTAAATACTTAATCCACAACCCAAAACCTCAATGTTTCTCAAACCATTGTAAGTATATCCACAACCAAAAACCTCAATGTTTCCCAATCCCTTGTAAGTATGAATGTTGCTCAATCTTTAGTATATGTATATACAATCCATTGTAAGTATGAATGTTGCTCAATCTCAAGTGTGTGTGTGTATGTCTATATATATATATTGAAATTGTGAAAGAAAACATTATGAATAAATGAGCAAGGACATTTAAATGACAAACATAAATGGTGCGCATTGTTCCACCATTGGCCATATTGAGATTTCCATCATTAGTATCACTCTTTTTCCCTTGTTTGACCTTTTTTCTTACTTTGACCTTTTATGAACTTGTTGTTGCTACTACAACATCCTCCAAAATTTTGGCCTACATCCAAATTTCAGAGCCTATTATGACCTTGCAAGCTATCGTCCCTAGTGTTAAGAGTCATTCCATGTAAATCCTCGAAGTTTTATAGTCCACTTTTGAAGAAAACCCAAGTGTCGTACATTGTGAAAGCAAAGTTCTAGTCTATTTCAAGAGGCAACTTTGGTACTCATGGGTCCTATCTATCATATAGACATGTACTAGACTCATTCCCAAAGTTTTATGCATTATCATATTAGTGTTGTCACTATCATCGCAACGTGTATCTTAAGTGTTGCACTTGGAGGAGATTGTTGTTTTGTTGTCACATTAAGGGGATCATGGTCTTTTTGAGTGTTGTGTTGTATGTTGTGCGTCGATGGTTTCGAGTGTGCGATTATGTTCATGTCCTACCTTGGTTTCATTTGTACCTCACTGATCCCATGCCCGACCAACCTAAGCTCAGTCTGCCCCTCTAAATTGCACATTACGCAATTGCAAGAATCAACAATGCATCCTTGCCTCCTGGATTTGTGCAATGTGTAGTCATTGCCTCCAAGGACTGCGCATTACACAATCACAGTGCTCAAGAACAACCTCTTGGTTGCCATAACTACGCAATTGTGTCTCCCAACCAATCTCTTTCTACGTATTACACAATCATAGTGCTCAAGAACAACCTCTTGGTTGCCATAACTACGCAATTGTGTCTCCCAACCAATCTCTTTCTACGCATTGCACAATCCTAGTTTGCAATCTGTATGCCTGGCTCCTTGAACTGTGCCGCTGCACAATCCAACTGCCCAATCTCCCTCTAGAACTTCACATTGCGCAGCTATAGTGGGAAAACCTTCCTCATTTTGACCCGCAACTGCGCAAACCTACTTCACCTGCCTCTAGAACCGTGCATTGCATAGTTGCAAGCCTCGGTCCCTCACTCGTCTTCTTAAACTACACACTGCACAATTCTTGAGCCTTCCTCTTGGTCCAGTACCTAGCTCTAGGTTAGTCAACGATTCTCATGAAGAAATTTAGACTATGATATTTTTGGACTGATGTCATCTTGTCATGAGTATATTTCACTTGCGGGTATTACATCTTGACAGGAAAGGATGATGCTTAGAGAAGAGGATAAGGATACTATGCTAGAAGACACTTAGGAAGTTGTGAAGACAAGATGATCATTGAGCAAGAAGATGAAGGGACATTAGATTGCGACAAAAGCTGGAAGATTTCTGAATCTTTACACTTTATGCAGAAATTATTTATTGTTAATCTGGTTATGCTCCTCCTACTTAGACAAGTTATTAACTGAATAAATTCAAGTTAAAATCGAAGCAAAACACACAAAATATCTCCACCAATCCAGATCTAGAACAAGTTCACGCACACATAGACAAAGTGACAGTTATTTATGGACAAATAGGCCCTGGAAAAACCCAATGCGAGAAAACCAGTCTTTGGCTACTGGAGGATTTTATTATTAAGCAATTTCTGAATACAAGAAGTTTGGGTTTCAGATCTAGAATACCCGATAGAAAAATATTAGATCTACAGCTCATTGGTTGATCTACGACCAAAATAATGACTCATCCACACTCTCAAACGAGATTTACAGAACTCAACCAAAATTAGGGCCTAGAAACCCTAACGTTGGCCCTGAAAGCCTTTGCGTAAGCCTCTGAAGCCCCTTTGACTCTCAGTGCTGCTCAGGAAAGGTCTACGTTACCCCAGATTGGGTGACGCAGGCCCTATGCTTCCCCTTAGGGTCTCTGTGTAAACCTTGAGGGTTTCCTGCTAAAAAATCACGCTGTCCTTGGAGGGACTGTGCTGTCTTTGCTGCGGCAGTTTCCCTTCTTCTCTGCGTTGTCCTCTAAGCTGATCTCTGCTTCTTGTGTATTCTAGACCTCGATATTTTAGATCATCCCCTTGGCCTAAATTCTCCTCTCTTCCGTTGAAACACTTTTGAGTATTATTAGCAAACCCGCCCTAGAATCTCAGCTTAGCTTCAGTGCTCTCTCTTTGTGTCTCTACAAATGACCCCAAGCCTTTCCTTTATACTTTTCTCGTTGGAAAACCAACGACCATGATCAGATCTTGAATCAATGGCTAAGATTAAAAGAAAACTTGATCCGTGTGACTTAAGACAATTTCATCACATGTTTAATTAAATTCTATTTAATTATTTAAGTTCCCTAAGTTTTAACTTAGGAAATACATTAAAATAACTAATTAATTTAATATTTCCTAAACTAGATGAAATTTTCCAAATCAATTTATAGGTCTTGTAGATCAAGTGTACTCTAGTCCCTCCAACAAATTTTGGGAGCTAGAGCACAACTGATGCTACCCCAAATACACAAAATCTCATCACTCCCTCTTAGCATCAAGGGTGTGCTCTAGCAATACATCACACTATATGCATTACAAGACTTTGGGTACTGGTTCTGTGTTGCTGATGCTTGGCTTGCTGCCACTCAACTTAGCACTGCCATTGCTATTCTGTATTGTTGCCCATGACTCTGCCACTACCACTATAACATCTGTACTTCAGCTCCCTCTCAATATGCTGCATATGTGCTGCTCATAGCACTGCCACTGCTGATCTGCTGCATTGCAACTTCAGTTGTTGAGAGAAACAACTGAATCTCCTGCCCAATCTTTGACAGACAAGTCAGATGGGCTTCCTCCTCGTCACTGAAGCTCCATAGGCTACAGATCTGTGCTGACATATGAAGGATGATGCACAACTACAACTTTGCACTGCGTAAGTAGACTCCCTCTGCACTGTGGAAGTCACATCAGCTCCTTGTGTTGAAATATCTCACTCCGAAGCCTTCTGCGCTGCTGCAACTTTGCATTGTGTAAGCAGCTTTGCTCTACGCTCTTGAAGTCACATCAGCCTTTGCGCTGTCGCTGCTTCTACGTTGCTGCTGCTCCTCCCAGTCTTCAGATTTGCCTCTGCTTTTGCTTCATCTATGATCTATGCATCCACTTCTCTACTTGTCCCACTATTGTCTTAAGGCTATCGTAGCTCGCATGTGATCCAAGAGATGATCTGTTCAAGGATCTCGCCTTCCTTCTATGTAGCTCCTCTACATATCCATGTCAAATCACCTCTGTGGTTTATGAGAACTCATGGCTACATCATCTTCTGACCCATCATCTGCCACAACTGCTTTGGAAGAATATGCTTCCTTGTCCTTTTTATTCTAAGGACAATTGCTGGAAAAATGTCCAATTTCACCACACTGGAAGCACTTGATCTTTGAGAGACCCTTCTTCTTCTTTGGTTTCTTCTTTGATGCCAAGGCTGCATCTTCCTCATCTTCCTTCTTCACTTTGCTCGATCCAGAGCTATACTGCTTTTTGGTGAATCTACAGAGTTATTCTTAACGCAGAACTAACCACAAGCTGTCCCAATCTGGGAGGTACACTTTGCTCAAGATACTTTGGACAAAGGTTTCCCACTCATCTATGACTGCATTGAGGGTTGTCCTCACAATCACATCGTCTTCCACCTTAGCACCAGTTGCAGTCAACTGATCTCTGATCCACTGTAGTCTGAAGAGAAAATGCTCCATGTCTTCTCCCTTGGCCATCATGAATGACCTCATTTGTGTCTCCAACAACATCTTCCTTTGGATAGATTTTCCCTCATACAGGGATATCAAGGCCTTCCACATCTCGTTAACTGTCTTCTTCTCAGCTAAGTGTAGTACAATATGGTCCTTGATTCCATCCATAATCAACTGCTTGGCATGCCCAACAACCTCCTTATGCTTCCGAAGAAGATTCAGATCTGTCGGTGTGGCCAGAGATTGCTCTGCATGGTCTCTAAGATTGTATGCCTCAAGGACCATTAGGATGTTAGCCTTCCAAACTGAAAAGTTTGAGAGGCCATCCAGCCTGTCCTGATCACGCAGTCCATGAGGAGCCATCTGCTCAGAATGTGTTGAAACCTCCTTTTTTATTTGCTAGAGAAATGGATTTAAGGCCCTTGGTGAAACATACACCTTCTACTCCCTCTGACAACTGATTTCCCTCCTTGGAAATCTACCAAGTCGACTATGATTCAACGCTCTTTGATCCTCTGATAAAAGTGCAAGTTTCTTTGGCTGTAAACTCTCTAAGAAGTTGATCTCCTCCCGCTCTTTGTCACTTTTTCTAAGGCTAAAAATTTGAAAACTTCAGAAATTTAACCCCACCAATAGCTTATGAATTTCTGCATCTTTTCTTTAATTTTTTTTGGATCTGACAGATTCAAATCTGCATTACACTGGCTGGCTTCAGACTAGTCCAACGCTGTTTCTGAGCTGTCTCTACGTAGTAATTGCGTGGGCTTGCTAGGAGACAACGTTAGACAACTTCACCCTTCCCTCTGCGTGAATCTGCTTCTGAAAAGTACGCTGTCCCTTCAGATCTGTGTTTCTGCTTCTTTATCCAGCTAGAACCTTCAGTCTCTCGCTGGTTGTTATCACACTCAAAAATTTCAAAATTTGTTTTGATAAGGTCACCATAGGTTTCATGTTATGTCATGTTGGGTCAAGTCTTTGATGAAAAATTTACAAAATCATGTTTATCCTATGTCAAAAAAACCACCATGAGCCATGTCATGTCAGAGAACTACACTCCATGTCTTTTTGTTTTCACACCCATGCCTTCAAATTAAAAAGTGAGCCACTTTCCAGTTAAACACAGTTTCGTAGCGAATTCAGTGCAAAATAGGCAGATTTTGCTACGAAACTACTTGATAATTTCGCAGCGAATATGAAGATTTCTCTGTTTTTTTACTTTTGAGCAGTGAAATTCAAAGTCGGTTTCTGGGCAACCAAGAAGTATTTTAAGAAACCGAGAGAGGTTATTGTCAAGCACATATCAAATAACATTAACCTCTTTCACTTTTCTCAAAGGTGCTACAAATTGGGAGATTCAAAGATGTCTTTCAGCTCTATTTCCAGAATGCAAAATTTTCCTATTTTATACATGTTTTTCAAATCTAGATTATGGACAACTGGAGATTGTTTTCAAAACATCAAGAGAAGTTTTTCTTCAGAACATACTGACCAACAAAACCCTCCTTCAGTTTTGCAACATCTATCAAGGATAGGGAGATAAGAGCTCATCTATGAACCCTATTTTTTCAGAAAAAACAATGATTTTATTGATAAATAAACTCGCTAAAGGTGAAAATGATGTTTTTTGAAGAGGGTAAGAGGCAAGTTTGCATGATCATGTTTCATTATATCACTTTTCAGACCTACAAATGAAATTTGGAAGATAAAGGAAGATTTTGTAATTTTTAGCCATATTAGGTAGTTTTGTAGTGTGCTCTAGGTTTGAAGGCCAAAAAACGCTACGAAATTTTTGAAGATCCTCTTTTGCCTTTCAATTCAGTTTTCTGGAGAACTAAGGAGGGAATTTTTTTTTTTAAGCTCATTAGCCCCAAGGAAGATCCTCCAATAGTTAGAAAGGTCAAAGGTTATGCAAAAGGTGGATTTTGGAGTTTGTTACAAAATGAGCGCTATGAAATTTATATACATGATTGTTTTAGCAGTCAATTTCAAGTTTGATTTATGACCAAATGAAAAAGGATTTTAGAAATCTGAAAGAATTTTTTCTTTAGCACATGTCCATCTACAAAAAGCTCTCTCAGTTTCTACAAAGCCATCAGGGTTTGGAAATTATACACTCATCTTTGAAGCCTAGTTTTCAGAATTTTCACTAACCAGATTTGTGAAAAAATTGTAAATGTTTGACTTGGAGTAGGTCCAACTCAGCATCCACGTGGCATAATGACACATCAACACTCTAGTACACTCAAAAAATTAGTTGGTTGCAATTGATAAGGGTTATTAAATTGATTTGTTGAATTATTAATGAAAAAAGACTCATTTTTGTATTCAAACTTTGCAAAACAGATATATCCCTAGGAAGTCTTCAAGTGATGGAATTATGTTTGAAATATGTCTATGAGGTGGGAATTTGAGGCTAGCAAGGTGGAATATCATTTGTATGAGTCCTCACTATATAAATGAGATAGTTTTAGAGTTAGAAGAGGTTGGAAGATGTTACTTGTGGCTACTACTATTGTAAATTGTTATGATCAGTAATAGATAGTGGTTGTGGGCTTTCTCCTTCACCTGAGATTCATTTGATGTTTTCATGAACCTTGTCTTATGTATCTTGCTACTTTTATTTCAATATATTAATGTGTGATTACTCAGAATTCATGCTTCTCATGTTCTGACTTTATTCAAGCATTAAACTATTGTATATCTTTCTCAATATCTTGCTTTCAATATCTTAATGTTCATTATTCATAATTCATGTTTCTCATGCTTTGATTTTCTTTGAACAATTATCTATTGAGTAAATTCTGTATGTGTTGTCATTTCATTTAAATATCTACATGCCTCAGCTTCCACAAGGAAATCCATTGTCATTGATTTCTCTAACACTGACTCCATAAGCCCAATGGTTGCAAGTCCTTTACATTTTCAACCTGCAAACAATCAAAATCAAGTTGCAATCATAGAGTTAGCCATCTAGTATAGTTTTCATTGCAAATCTTTTGATAAGTTGAGAGAACCCTCTCAGGCCGAAGAGGCTAATCTTAAGTCAAACGCTGGTTTGAAATAGTTACTTCAAATTGACCATTGCAGCAGCCCAACATGACTTAATTTGGTGATAACATTTTGGTGCTATTTCCGGGGACCAAAGGTGTAAAATTTTCCCTGGGATGAACGACAAAGTTTCAGTCCTAAGACCTGACTGTAGTAGACACTTAGACACATATTGTTGTATTTATGCTCTGGCGACTCCACATATCAAATAATCAATTGGAAGGTGACTCCACTGCGTGAGGATCAGTAGCTTGCTGAAGTTCCAAGATGAGTTCCATTGCAAGAATAAATGCTAGGTATGCCCCTATGAATCGGTCTCACATCTCTGGTTTTCCAAATCCTATGTCAAAGGTCGATTGGTTAACTGATCTTCCCATATTTAAAAATGAAAAGAAAGACAATGCTGCTCTTCATTTAGTTAGATTTCATATGCATGTACACAGACTTAAGGTTAAGTTCCCTGAGGATTGTTCCATGAAGATGTTTATGGTCACTTTAGAAGGAAAAGCATGGTCTTGGTACGAAAGCATGCCAAATGGTTCCTTAAATTCTCTTGCTGATTTCCATGTTGCATTTTATGAGATGTATAAAGAATTCCATTCTTCCTTATTGCTGGTCAAAGACTGATGTAAACATTGTGTGAGTTTTATTGAATATTTTGAGAATTGTTATGAAGATGATGAGTTCATGGATGAGGAAATTTTAGAGGCCCTTCATGACAATCTCTTTTATCACCAAGAAGAAAGGATAACCTCTCTCTTAGATGAAAATGAAACCCAACAAGAGTTTATTTATGACAATCATGTTACATCCTCTGAGTTTGATGAAAAGTTGCAGCAGACTTGTCAGTCTTTTGATCATAAGGAATATGAGAATCATTTTAAACAACAAGAGGAAATACTAGAAGATAATTGCTATAATCCTCAGGTAAAGGAAGAAATTTATTCTTCATATTATTCCTTGCATTAGCCTACATCAAATGAAGAAAATTCTGAAAAGAAAATTTTAGACAATCAGATGGGTATGCTTGTTAAATCATATGAAGAGTCACCTTTAGAAATTTCTGTGGTACATGCTGACACAATTCCTTTTGAAAGTGTCCAAGAGTTCTACAAGTATTTCTTCCTCTCAAATGAAAATAATGATAAAAAAAATTTCATTTTTTATTTGAAAAAGGTCACAAGGGTTATAATGAAGAATTTGAACAAGGAACACCATCAAAGGATCATATTACTCACACTTTCTTGTTGATCAACAAGAACTATTCATGCATACTTTCAAAGATCCTTTTGCAGCTTTGCTGGAATCTTCTATAGGAGTGAATTTCAATATGATTTTCAATTATGTATACAAATTCGGATGGTGGAACAACTTGTCATCTCTCGAGAATGACTTTATGATCAGAGAAGTGGAATGTTTGTTCCAATCCAGTACTCAATTTCTTGATTGGCTTCATTGGAAGAGTGAGATCACTTGATTCAATTTTTATGTTGAGCAAGTACAGTAGAATCATTTGTATATAAATAAGCTTGAAGATAAAGAATTTTGCTAGATTCACTTTTAAATTCAGCACGTGTACTTTTAGTTCTTTAGCAGCTACTGGTTTTTTCAATGCCAAGGTTTCAGGTTAGAACATGTTGCAAGTTTTCATTTTGAAGATGAGAGAAACCCAATGGAGGTGGCACTGAAACTACTAGTTCTTTGTTGTACCACAGGGGCACACCATCCCAAGTGGAGCTACTGTTATCACACTCAAAATTTTCATTTTTTTTTTTATAAGGTCACCATAGGTTTCATGTTATGTCATGTTGGGTCAAGTCTTTGATGAAAAAATTACCAAATCATGTTTATCCTATGTCAAAAAAACCACCATGAGCCATGTCATGTCGGTCAACTACACTCCATGTCTATTTTTTTTCACACCCATGCCTTCAAATTACAAAAGTGAGCCACTTGCTAGTTAAACATAGTTTCGTAGTGAATTCAGTGCAAAATAGGCATTTTTCGCTATGAAACTACCTGATAATTTCGTAGTGAATATGAGGATTTCTTTATTTTTTGACTTTTGAGCAGTCAACTTCAAAGGCGGTTTCTGGGCAAACAAAGAAGTATTTAAGAAACTGAGAGAGGTTATTGTCAAGAACATATCAGATAACATTAACCTCTTTCACTTTTCTCAAAGGTGCTACAAATTGGGATATTCAGAGATGTATTTCGGTTTTATTTTTAGAATGCAAAATTTTCCTGTTTTATACATGTTTTTCAAATGCATATTATGGACAGCTGGAGATGGTTTTCAAAAAAGCAAGAGAGGTTTTTCTTCAGAACATACTGGCCTACAAAAATCTCCTTCAGTTTTGCAACATCTATCAAGCATAGGGAGATAAGAGCTCATTTTTGAACCCTATTTTTTCAGAAACAATAGAGCCATTTTATTGATAAATAAACTTGCTAAAGGTGAAAATGATGTTTTTTGAAGAGGGTAAGAGACAAGTTTGCATAATCATATTTCATTATATCACTTTTCAAACCTATAGATGAAATTTGAAAGAAAAAGAAATATTTTGTATTTTTTAGCCATATCAGGTAGTTTCGTAGCGTGCTCCAGGCTTGATGGCCAAAAAACGCTATGAAATTTCTGAAGATGCTCTTTTGCCTTTAAATTTAGTTTTATGGAAAACTAAGGGGGAAAAAATTGTATTTAGCTCATTAGCCCCAAGGAAGATCCTCCAACAGTCAGAAAGGTTAAAGGTTATGCAAAAGGTGGATTTTGGAGTTTGCTACAAAATGAGTGCTATGAAATTTCTGTACATGACTATTTTAGTAGTCAAATTCAAGTTTGATTTCTGACCAAATGAAAAAGTATTTTGGAAATTTGAAAGAGGTTTTTCTTCAGCACAGGTCCATCTACAAAACCCTCTCTCAATTTCTGCAAAGCCATCAGGGTTTGGAAATTATACACTCATATTTGAAGCCTAGTTTTCAGATTTTTCACTAACCAGATTTGTGAAAAAATTGTAAAAATTCGACTTGGAGGAGGTCTAGCTCAACATCCACGTGGCATAATAACGCATTAACACTCTAGTACAATCAAAAAATTAGTTGGTTGCAGTTGATAAGGGTTACTAAATTGATTTGTTGGACTATTAATGAGAGAAGATTCTTTTTTGTATTCAAACTCTGAAAAATAGAAATATCCCTAGGAAGTCTTCAAGTGATGGAATCGTGTCTGAAATAGGTCTCTGAGGTGGGAATTTGAAGCTAGCAAGGTGGAATATCATTTGTATGAGTCCTCATTTTATAAATGAGATAATTTTAGAGTTAGAAGAGGTTGGAAGATGTTACTTGTGACTACTACTATTGTAAATTGTTCTGTTCAGTAATAGACAGTGGATGCGGGCTTTCACATTCACCTGAGATTCATTTTATGTTTTCATGAATCATGTCCTTTGTATCTTGCTACTTTTATTTCAATATATTAATGTTTGATTACTCAGAATTCGTGCTTCTCATGCTCTGACTTCCTTCAAGCATTAAAATATTGTATATGTTTCTCAATATCCTACTTTCAATATTTTAATGTTCATTAATCAGAATTCATATTTTTCAAGCTCTGATTTCCTTTAAACATTTATCTATTGAGTAAATTCTGCGTGTGTTGTTATTTCATTTAAATATCTACATGCCTGAGCTTTCACAAGGAGATCCATTGTCATTGAGTTCTTTAGCACTGACTCCATAAGTCCAATGGTTGCAAGTCCTTTACATTTTCAACCTGCAGATAATCACAATCAAGTTGCAGTCATAGAGTTAGCCATCTAGTAGAGTTTTCATTGCAAATCCTTTGATAAATTGAGAGAGCCCTCTTAGGCTGAAGAGACTAATATTCAATCAAAAGCTGGTTTGAAATAGTTACTCCAAGTTGACCATTGCAGCAGCCCAACATGACTCAATTTGGTGATAATAGCTGGTGACCCTCCTAGATCTGCAATTGCTTTGATACAATGTGGAAATTTCTAAATCTTTACACTTTATGCAGAAATTATTTACTGTTAACCTGGTTATGCTCCTCCTATTTAGACAAGTTATTAACTGAATAAATTCAAGTTAAAATCGAAGCAAAACACATAACAGATCTCGACCAATCCAGATCTAGAACAAGTTCATGCACACATTGACAAAGAGACAGTTATTTATGGACAAATAGTCCTCGGAAAAACCCAATTCGGGAAAACCAGTCTCTGGCTACTGGAGGGTTTTATTATTAATAATTTTCTGAATACAACAAGCCTGGGTTCCATATCTAGAATATTCGATAGAGAAATATTAGATCTACAGCTCACTGGCTGATCTAGGGCCAAAAAATGACTAATCCACACACTCAAACGGGATTTACAGAACTCAGCCAAATTAGGGCCTAGAAACCTCAGCGCTGCCCCTGAAAGCCTCTGCATCAGCCTCTAAAACTCCTTTGACCCTTAGTGCTGCTCTGGAAAGGTCTGTGTTACCCCAGACTGGGTGACGTAGTTCCTACGCTACCCCTTAGGGTCTCTGTGTAACCCTTGAGGGTTTCCTGCTGAAAAATCATGCTATCCTTGGAGGGACTGCATTGTCCTTGCTATTGCAGCTTCCATTCTTCTCTGCGCTGTCCTTTGAGCTGATCTCTGCCTCTTATGTATTCTAGACTCCGGGATCAGATCATCCCCTTGGCCTATATTCCCCTCTCTGCAGATAAAACACTTCTGAGTATTATTAGCAAACCCGCCTTAGAATCTCAACTTAACTTCAATGCTCTGCCTCTGTGTCTCTACAAATGACCCCAAACCTTTCCTTTATACTTTTCTCGTTGGAAAACCAACGGCCGTGATCTGATCTTGAATCAATGGCTAATATTAAAAGAAAGTTTGATCCGTGTGACTTAAGACAATTTTATCACACATTTAATTAAATTCTCTTTAATTATTTAAGTTCTCTAAGTTTTAACTTAGGAAATACATTAAAATAATTAATTAATTTAATATCTCCTAAATTAGATAAAATTTTCCAAATCAATTTCTGGGTCTTGTAGATCAAATGTACTCTAGTCCTTCCACAAAATTTTGGGAACTAGAACACATTTGATGCTACCCCAAATACAAAAAATCTCAACAAAGACTTCTCTTCAAGCCTTTTGGAGGAGGAATAGGAAGACCATGCAACATCTTTCATGTAGACACAAATATGGCAGCAAGAGAAGAAACTTGAAACAAACATATAATCAAGAAGTCCATGTCATTAGTGTCATGTCTTGTCAAGGTACCATTTCAAGAGTCATTTGAGTCACCATGTGTCACATCATTTATGGACGTAATTATGTAATTTCAATAAAATATAAATGTAAAGTAAAGTGGAAGTCCAAGAGTCACATATAGAATGTGAAAGGTCATGTATAAGTCAAAGAGTCTCACGAGAATTCGAAAAGTCATATGGAAAAGTCATTGGGAAGTTCAAGAGTCATGAGGGGAGCTCAAGAGTCATACAGGAGGTGGAGAGTCACCTCATTTGTTATATCTACACCCTCATAGCTCAAGAAAAAGACTTTCACCTTGGCTTCTCCAACTAGGCACTAGAGAGGAAGATAGTTCTCTTGGAGAGTAAGTGGCAGCTCTAATACTTTACTATTGGAGCTAGTGGTGCTCACTATATTGATTTATCTTAGAACTTTCGCTTAATACTTGAAGCTCATTAAGTCAACACACTTTCATGGGTATTTCAAAAATGTTGTAAGACTATTCTTTGAATGTTTACGATATATGATGTTATTTTGTACTGAAGAAATTGAACTATTTTAGTGGCTTTGGTGCTTATCTTATTGAACATGTGTTGTGCTTGTTTTAACAATCGTTACTTCTATGTGAACTATTTCTCTAGTTGATTAATGATTCTATCATATACATATGCTTGTGTGTCTTTATTAGAATGGTAATATTACTTTTCTCTTAAAGGCTCACTTTCATTTACCTCCAGTGAAAGAACCTTGATACATTATGTGTCACCCAATCTTAGAAATTACCAGCAAGAGGTATGACACTTGATTTCACATTTCCAAGCTTTCAATATTAATTTTTTCCTTGAATTCGTAATGTTGTTGCTAATTTGTCACCTTTAAGGGATAAATTTTCAATCGAAATTATTTATAGGTTATCCGTGCCCGACAATATTACTAACTTTCATGTTTTTAATGACGACCAACATATACTGGACTTTATGGAAAATGTTGATGTGTCTAAGGATGCAACAATCAATGAGGATGAGTATGAGAAAACATTGCAGGGGTCAGCTCAAGCAAATAAAGGAAACCCCATACCCAAAGGTGTGGTGTCATTGGAAAAGATGGATGACCTGCAAAACCGGTTCAAGGGACCAATTAACGCAAATACTCATAGCTCCACTCGTTCACATGAACACTTGGTACAAAAGAGGATATGAAGTATGTACATCTCGGTACGTGTTTCACACATTAAGAGCGACGATATTTCATCCACCTCTTTAAAAAATATTGAGATGTGTTCGCATGGACATACGATGACCTGAAAACTTACGACATACGAATAATCCAACATGTGATTCCTACGCTCGAACCCCTCATTTAAAAATAAATCAGAAAAATGTTGGATGCACGTACCATATTTAAAGTTTTTCATTCGACATGGGTCTAAAATCTAGTTCCGGTAAGAAAGAAATATAGAGAAATATGTCCGTGTGTTGATTTTCACAATTTGCACTGGGTTTTGGACAAGGATAACTACCCCATGCTGCCAATGGAACAAATTCTACAAATAATATCAGGACCAGAGATGTTCTTGTTACTAGACAATTTTTCTGGCTATAACTAGGTTCTAGTAGCGGAACTTGATAGACATAAGACCACTTTTAGAACCAAGTGGGGTACTTTCATGTTCACACGAATGCCCTTTTGGACTTACCAATGTAGGGGCTACATTCCAACAAGACATGGACATCACATTTTCCGGTTTGATTGGGCAAACTATTGTGGTTTACTTAGATGATGTGACTGCATTTTCAAAGAAAAGATCCGATCACCCGTGTCATCTAACACAGATTTTCGAGCGATGTCGCAAATACATGATATATTTAAATCCTGGAAGAGCATCTTCAGAATGTCTGAGGGAAATATCTTGGGCCATATTATCGCAAAGAGTGGGATTAAAGTGGACCTAAAATGGGTCAAAGATATTGTTGAGATTCCCTTTCTAGTGAACAAGAAGGCTATGCAATCCCTCCTAGGGAAAATCAATTTCATCCATAATTTCATCTCTGAATATGCACAGATAGTAAAACCATTACAAGAGATGATTAATAAGGATGCAACTTATAAGTGGGATAAAAGGGAAAATGATGTCTTCTCCCATATCACATAAGCAATCGCTGAAGCTCCAACACTATGTAGTCCAAATTTCGATAAAGATTTCCTGTTGTCTTTCTCTTATGATACTTCTCTTGTATCTATTCTCACGAAAAATGATTGATCCAGGAGGATATTGCGTCAATATAGTTCGACAGCGAGGTCCATTCAACTCCAATTTGTCTGATGTCTAGCTCATCTTTAGTTTTTCTAGTTTGGCCGATGCGGGTTACTTCGTCATGGTTATGATGTGGTTCAAATTTGGTGCATGGTGTTTGTAAGTGTCATGTGGTGACAAAATGCGTGTAATGGTGAAGTGGTAAAGATGTAATGGTTTTTGTATGAGGTGGAAAAGTGATAATGTAACGGTCCTAAATTCCTAAGTCTAAAACCTAAGACCTAGTGCAATCAAACCTAAGTGGTACACCTTGCATGTGTAAACCTTGTTACACTAAAATTTGTCACTATGACATTTATCTGTCTATATGGGTTCATCGTTACCTATATTATGCTTCCTTAGAGGTCCAAAACCATAAAGTTCCTAAACCAAGTCTTGGATTTGTAGAAAAGCTCATTAAAACCCTCAAAAGCCTAATTCCGCACTTTTCCTAGTTCTTACCTGCGGTACTACGGTTTCTTGCTTTATAATCTGCGTCACATCGCGCACATTCTGCTTATTAAAACCGTGGACCCCCGTAAAAGGTAAAATAAAAGAAAAAGTAAGTTCTAGAAGCCCAACTGTTCGAATATTCTCTCAACTGGAGGCTTCTAGAAGCGTAATCAAGCCGAGCTTCATCCTTTCATTCATGAAACTTTATCCCTTCATTAATGGAGATTATCCCTTGGTATTTGAAACTAAAATCCCTTCATGAGAGGAATTTATCCCCCTCTTTATGGAACTAAAAACTCCTTCATTCTCCTATAAATTGAACTCATGTTTCAGGCTCAAGGGTACTTCTTAACTTATAGAAGAGAATTGCTGAAGAAATTATAATCTCTATACCTGACACCATTGGTATGAGAACGATCACATACTCATGTCCATAGTTTCATGCTAGTTTAGAGAGGAAAAGGCTTGTCAAACTGAAGGAAAAAGGTTGTTCAGAACCCCGAAAGAACTTGTATAACATCAAGGCGACAAGGTTGTAAGGTTATTTCTTATCATACAAGTTAGTACAGATGGATTCTATTTTCTCATTAAGTTGTTCATGTATCTATTTGAGTAATTTAATTCTTGGATTCCTTGATCACTGAGATAGGTTAGTGTTTTCTGAGTTATTATATCTTGCAGGTGCTTTTAATCCTTCTTTCTGTCTTTAATTGTAGGTTTCACATGCTGAAGTGACCTCTTTTGGAGCGACTGGATATAAAGATTACAACAAGCGTTGGAATTCAAGTAGGGGCATATCCTCATACTTTGTTAATTAATAATTTTGAATCACAAATGATCTAGAGAAAATGGTTTGCATTTGGTTGTTTGTTTCTAGATATCCTTAGGATACTAGGGAGATCGTTCTTGTTCGCAAGAAGGATTTATCCGCAAAACAAAATGGCGACTCTGCTCGGGAACAATGAACTTAGTTTTCTTTTTTGCTTTTCAGTTTGACTTTTAAAAGATTTTTTTGCTTTTGATTAGTCTAAAAACCGAGTTGGGTAGATAACTTATCAGAATCCCTCAAAAGTGAATCTGAATTTTTATTTATTTTTCTATATTTTTCCTAGCTTCCGCAGTTTTTATTTAAAAACAATGCAGTAGCCTCAACTGTTTTAGTGTAAAAACAGTGCGGTACCACACTATTCATTATTAAAACCTGTTGACTTGAGGAAAATTTTTGAAAAATTAAGAATTCTCTTTTCTGGAGCAAGATTACCAGATTCTCTGTATTTACCCGAACTTGTCTTGACTGTCAAAGTTTTATTTCTGAATTTCCTGCAGCAATTTTTGTGTTTGAGTGAGTTTTCCGCTGATTTGCATTTTTGAGTAAGTGTTTGCCCTGTCTTCTTGCTACTCTAAATCAAAAACTTTAATATACCGTCGCTGATTGGTATGTCATTGTTTTCTTGTTGAACCATTGAACTTGTTGCAAATCTTGCTTTTATGAAAATTAGATTTTATTTTCATTTGCAAATTTAGAAAATCTTTTAGCTTGACAAGGTCTGAATTTCATTTTAAAACCATTATTGGATGTTTTTAATTTCTTGCTGAGATAAACAAAAAGTTATTGGTTAGATAAAAAACTAATCATAAACATCCTCAAAACCATTTAGATAGAGTTCAAAATTAGAGTTTTCTTTTGAATTTTGTGATTTTAAGAGTTTTAGTTTTCTTTTGGAAGAAGTTTGATTCTAGTTTCTGATTTGAATGATATAAGGAATTTCATTTTGAAAAAGTGACTTTTTTTCTATGAAATTGAGTTCTAAAGAAATTGTCTTCTTTTCAAAGATTATTTTTTAGAGAAGAAAGAATTGATGTTTTGAAAGTTATTTAATCTCTCAATATCTTTCCTTTAAATAGATTTCATTGAAAAGAAATGAGCTGCTTTTCATATAGATGCATCTTAGCATATTTTTTGAGTCAGGTCATAAAACATCATCGAAGTTTTACTTCCATACCTTCTGTCCTAAGAAACAGCCAAACTAAAAGTAACGCTTAATTAAAATCAATCTAGAAATTTTACATTTTCTAGGGCTCTTTCCCACCAACATAGCTTAAGCTAGTGTCTTGGAATAGGTTGTAATTAACATTCCAAGGAAGTTTAAACAAATAAGTAGTAATCTTACGGTAGGAAAAATCCAATTGTAACATGTATGCTTTGGGAAGCTCTTCTTAAAAGAGTTAAGCACGAGATCATGTCCGAACCAGTGAGGTAATCGTACCTATATCATTGGGAAAGATAGCAGATGTGCATGTATAAAAAATGCTAAACCTTAGATATACCATTGCCAAGGAGCCTAGAGTCACTTGTCGGTAGACCTTGGATTATCTCAAGGAGCCTTCAAGGGGATTGAGCTAGTTAGTCTGCCCTTGCGTGTACATCAGGTCATATACTGTTCCCCCAGGTATAGTTGTTCCAGTTGGTGACCTTAGTGGCTATAAAATTTAAGATTCTTTCCCAAGGTGACGGTGGAGGGAAGGTCCCACTGTACCTGAAGCAGATGTCGACTAGAGCCACTTGGACTCTCCAGAGGGTTCTCTTCACTCGAGATGGTTTCAGTGGAGAAACTTGCACTGGTCTGTTTCATTAAGCAAGTTGTCGGGGTAACTCTTCCAACCGCCATTTCTGCATTAAAATTCTACGATGTTGGATTTCATCACCAACTAGTGTTTTTAGTGCAGGTATTTACTATTTCTGTGTGGTTTGATCTCTTAGATTTTTAGGCGTGTGATCAATTTGGTTGTTTCCTTAGATACTTTAGGAAATTTTGTTGAAATTTTCTTTGATTTTGTGTGTTAAAAGTTTTAATTGTCTCTGAATTACCTAGAAAATCACGTAGAATGCCGGAGAAACCCCCTGAGTACACACCAAGCCAGTTAGAAAGACTTAAATCTGAAAAAGGAAAAACATCAGAGACTGGATCAATGAACACGAAGAAACATCCATAATTGTTCATCCTGAATACGAAGTAGATAAATCTCGTACTGTAGAAAGTACTCCACATAAAGTTTCAATTTCCGAACTAGCTGAGCTTGTTTCTGCAGCTAGTGAATTATCAGATTCGGAACCTGAATTTTCTGAACCAGAGAACGTAATGGTTATATTTGAGATTACTTCTCCGTTCCTTGATCCAACCCCTCATCATCCTGATTCACCCAGAGTGAAGTATCGGATCACATAAAATCTTCCTCTTGGTCTCATTAGTATTGAAGAAGTTACTGACACTGAAGAAGAAGTTGTTCTTCCTTCAAATCAGGAAACTCTAGATCCTAGGCCAAGTGAATCGATTTATTATAGCCTTTTCAAATAAGATCCTTGGTATTATCAGTTGAAAAATTTTCTACACATAACTGGTTTAAACTATTCGCCACCTGAATTCTTTTTTATGCTATACCAAGAGGTTACAGACCTCCATTAATCATGTCTGGTGAGCCATCAATGTTTTCTGCATCTCCAGAAACATATTTATATGGCGGTCCGTCTGTCCCTGCGGGATACCAGTCACTTTTTGGTACTTTTTCAAGAGCAACTCCTTCTCCTGACAAACTTATACCATCATATGATCCAAATGAATCAAATACCGAAACTATAAACATGGAACAAATTTATATGATGTCTGGAAATATTCCAAACCCTGACCCTCAAAGTAGTAATTTAACGCCTAGAGGACAACCTCAAGTTAATAATTTACTGCCTGGGGGGAAACCTCAAGGACAGTACATTCCTCAAGTACAATATCAACCAGAAGGACAATAAATACCTCAAGGTAAGTACATACCTTAGGGTCAATATCAACCTCAAGGTCAATACCCAACTCAGGGTCCACAACCTCCTTTAGGGCAGCAGTTCTACCCGGAACAACAATTTTTTCAAGGAGGTGGGAATTATCCAGCTAATTATCAAACATATGTTCCAAATTATCAACCTGGTTATGGTCCTTCCTATCCACAACCTTCAATGGGACCTTCGAATTTCGGAGCTAATACGGTGTGAGATCCATCCTAAGTTCAACAGAATTTGCAACCCAATATGAAAGTACCTTATTATCAACCTGGAAAACTGATTGGTTATACTCAAATCCAACAACCTGTCCAACCTGTTCAACCTATTGTTCAGGTACCTGCATCAGGTATAGTTCAGCAGCCTAGTCCGAGTACACCTAGAACTCCAACACAAACTACTGCACCAACTTCTGTTCAAGCTACCACACCTATTCCTGGAGTATCTGCAGCTCCTATTTCTACAAATCCTCAAGTATCAGTACTAATTCGTCAAGTTTCTTCTCCACAGTTTGGACCTACAGTTCAGGCTACTGTTCAGAGGCTTGCAGGTCAACCTGGTACAAGTACAATTATAGCAAGCCAACCTTAGTTTGTTTATCAACATTACCAAGGGCAGTATCAATATGGACCTGTAGCACAAAATCTAGTATATCAGCATCAACCGTACCCTGGGTACACATATTAGATACCTACTCAACCCCAGTATGGTCTGGTTAATCTTGATTATCCAGGGGGCATTCCTATTCCAAATGCACAGGCTATTCCAGGATATCTTGGATATCCTCATCCGGGAACTGGTATAGTTCCACAAGGTTATCAATTTAATCAACAAGACCCTAACCGTCGGTTGCCATTCATAGCAACTTTGGATTTACCTGATTTATCGCGCCTTACAAATGACGCGATATATTATCTTCCATATTGGTCACCAATGCCAAATAAGTTGCCCAGTGATATCCCGAAGTTTGAAGGTAAATCAAGAGAGGATCCTTCTAACCATGTCATGACTTACCACCTCTGGTGTGCATCCAACTCTTTGATTGATGATTCGATTTGATTAAGAATTTTCCAGAGAACACTGATAGGATTAGCAATCAAGTGGTATATTGAACTACCACGTGGTTCATTTAACAATTTCAATGCCTTAGCAAACCACCTTATTAACTCATTTTCAGTTGCCAGTCAGATATAACAATGGCACATAATTATTAACTTCATTAAAACAATCTACGTCTACGTACATATCAGATCACATACATGAATGGAGACGTAGAACATTTTTGGTGAAAGTTTTTATTTCGGATCAGATCTTGGAAGAATGGTTTATAAAATCATTACTACCAAAAATCACTGAAGGTGTGGCTAAAGGAGGAGTTGTTACAAAAGAACAAGTCATTGCTCAAGCTTAGTGCCTTGACCTGTTATATACACATTCAGGTACTTTATAAGAGAAAATTCCCGATTTACCGCGTCCTGGTAAGATAATAGAAACTCCCTCAGGTTCTCATGCCACTGATGGTGTAATCAGTTCAATTAGTACTAATAAGAGTAAGAAGAAATCTTCAAAGATTACTCTTCCTATAATAACTTTACCTCATTCACCAAAAGGAGATTCTTCCCTTGAAACTTTTGCCGACATTCACATCGTAGATTCATCTACAACTAAGTCTAAATATGGTAGTAAGAAGAAAGGTAAGAATAAAATTAAACAGACTTCATCTCCCAAAGAAAAAATCGAGAAAAATAAACTATCTGATGATAAACTAAAACCTCGTTATCCTTGTCTTATCTGTGACGAGGATCATTTCACCAAGGAATGCTTGCATAGGTCTGAGGTATCTAAGTTCGTTAAAGGTTCGCCCATGCCCGCTACCTTGAAGAATTCTTTTCTTGTTCAAGATAGCAAAATGATTGGATCTTCTTCTAATACATCAACAAATATTTTGATGATGTCTCAAGTAATGGTTGTGACTCAATCACAAGACTATGGAAGTAAAAATCCTGTTACTGGTAAATAAGTAGAAAATTCTATTTCAGCACCAACTACATCTCCTCGGTTTCTGATCCACTTCATATTGAGAAACCCAATCCTGATTTAGTAATTAAACCGCTTGCTAAAGGTGTACTTTGGAAATCAACTTTCAATCCACATGTGAGAGCTGCTCAGAGCTACAAAATTGTTGAAGATTTAGCAATATCTCCTTTAGCAATGTCGGCCTTAGAAGTGCTGCAATCATGTCCGACACAAAGGAAATTACTCCTATCAGCTATTGGAGCTATAAATATTTAGGATTCGAACCTTATGGTCTTCGATTTAGAAATTTTTACACCACGGCTCCCTCATCAAATGGCTTTTCAGATTCCAGTACTAGTAAAAAACAAACGTTGCTTTCGTACTGTAATTGATGAAGGAGCGTCTATGTGTATTATGTCGTTAAACTGTTGGAAATCACTTGGTTCTCCGACACTTAACCAATCTCCAACAATACTCAAAGCTTTTGACAGAAAAGGATTCCATCCATATGGAATTTTGCAGGATCTACCTATAAAGGTCGAAGGTAAAACTGTTAATTTAGATGTGGAAGTCGTTGATGCCCTTCTGGATTACAACCTTCTTCTGGGTCGAAGTTGGTATTATGCTATGATTGCTGTCGTATCATCCATTTTTCGATTAATAATGTTTCGTCATCAAGGAAATATTGTGAAAATCGATCAACTTTCATATTATTTGTCTGACCCAGCTTCTACAGATAGTATTCAACATATTGGAAAATCGACTATCACTTATGAAGATGTTGGAGTAGGTTTAATGAAAGATTCCTCTTTAATGGGAAATTTTTCTATGCCTCCACCTAACGTACCGCGTACTATTTCAAATATCAATATGATTACATCAAAGTACTATTCCATTTGATGACCCTTGGATAGTGCCTTTAGAGTCAGAACTGGATTCTTTCAATGGCGCGATGCCTTTGAGTCCTTTTGAGATAGCATATCAAGCAGTATATTCATTTTCCAATACACCATCAACTGATTCTGATCCAATGAATGTGATCAATGAAGAATCGTTTTCACCATGGAGCTCAGCTATAACATAATTTATGATCCTTTAAACAAGTGTTTTCTACTAATGAAAGTATTCGGGAATTCTTATCCATATACGAATTACCATGGGATAATCTCCATCATAGGTCATCATTTTTACCTGAGCTTAATAGATTTGAAAATAAATTTTCATCTATTTTTACAATTGACTATGTCCAAGAACCGCAGAGTCCAATATTGATTACAAATTTGGATTCTAAAATTAATTTGGGAAATATTTCTGCAATGGTTCCCATTGACATATCAGTTAAACCAGGAGTTGTTGAAAACATTCATATAGGTGCTTCCTGTACATTAGATGAAATTACTACATATAAAGCCCTATTTCAAGAATTATGTGACATATTTGACTGGTCTTATGAAGAAATTCCAGGAATTGATCCCAAGATTGTCATTCATGAAATAAAAACATACCCAGATGCTAAACCTATTAGGTAAATATTATGTCCGATGCATCCATGAAAAGCTGTTGCTATTAAAGCCAAAGTTGAGAAATTACTGCGAGCAGGTTTTATTTATCCAATTCCTTTAACAGATTGGGTATCTAATATCATTCTTGTTACCAAAAAACAATGAACTATAAGAGTATGTGTCGATTATAGGGATATTAACAAAGCCTGTCCTAAGGACAATTATCCTACCCCCTATATCGATCAAACCATTGATTATTGTGCTAGAAATGAAATGTATTCATTTATGGATGGATTTTCCAGATACAATAAAATAAACATACTCCCTAATGATCAACAAAAAACAACATTCATTTGTCCTTGGGGGACTTTTGCTTATTGTAAACTACCTTTCGGATTAAATAATACTAGTGAAACTTTTCAAAGGGCAATGTATTACGCTTTTCATGACATTAAACACATTGTGCTACCTTATCTCGATGATTTACCTTCTCATTTATTGCACAAAGAAAATCATCCTACTCATTTATGAGCAATTTTTATGAGATGTAGGCATTATAAGATTTGTTTGAATCGCCACAAATGTGTTTTTTGTGTGCAATATGGTAGATTATTGGGATTCGTCATTTCCAAGGCTGGCATTCGTGTTGACTCCTCAAAGGTTGAGGCTATTATCAATTTACCTCCTCCTTCCACACTTCGCCCACTCCAAAGTTTGCAAGGGAAAACAAACTTTCTGCGTAGATTTATCCAGAACTATGCTGAGTTAACAAAAGGTTTTACCAGGTTGTTGAAACAAAATTTTCCTTTTATTTGGGATAAGATCGCTAATCGATCTTTTGATGTTTTGAAACACGTGTTGACCCATGCATCATTATTTCATCCATCCAATTATAGCCAGGATTATTTTTTATACCTAGCAGCATTTGATTCCACCAATGGGATGGTATTAGTTCAAGAGGATGAATTTCACAATGAGCATGTGATTTACTATCTAAGTCGGAATCTCAATCCAACCGAGATTAAATATTCACATGTGGAAAAATTGGCCTTGGCAGCAGTTCAAGCTGTCCAGAGATTTCGTCATTACATACTGTTAAGAAAAACAACTGTGATATCCAATTGCAACCTGATGATGTACATTCGGACTAAAAAATTACTCGCGGGCAAATACTCTAAGTGGATTGTTATCCTACAGGAGTTTGATTTGGAATTTGAGAATTCTAAATCAAAGAAATCACTGGTGTTCGCCGAACTTTTATGTGACTTCCCAAATACTGAGACAAAAACTGTGATAGAACATCCAATTGCAGATGAATCTCTATTTCTTATAAGTACCTTAGATCTTTGGTATGGAGATATCATCATTTGTCTCCAAAACCAAACATTTTGGCCTGAACTCTCACGTTCAAATCGAAGAAAAATTCGTTACCAATCTCAGAAATACAATATTATTGGAGACACACTTTATCGTTGCGGTGCAGATTCTGTATTTCGACGATGCTTAACTCATGAAGAGGCTAACAAAGTTTTGAATGACTGCCACTCTGGAGTATGTGGTGGTCATATGTCTGGGTATGCCACAACCCAAAAGATATTGCGCGCTGGTTATTTTTGGCTGTCATTATTCAAACTCTGCATTCTCGCAGTTCGAAAATGCCACAACTATCAGATATTTGATCGAAAGATGCGTGCACCACCAGCTTCTCTTTACCCCATAATTTCTGTTGGTCTTTTTGCGAAATGGGGCATTGATTTCATTACATGTAACCCTCACTCGGCCGGGGAGCATGGGTATATTATTTTTGCTGTTGATTATTTTACCAAATGGGCTGAGGCGATGTCTACATTTGCGGTAGATGGAAAAACTACAACTACGTTCATTTTCAATAATGTGATTGCTCGTTTTGGTGTACCCCAAGTTATTATTACTAACCATGGGAGTAATTTTCGAAATATAATGATGACCGAACTTTCCGATTAATTTGGCCTACGCCATGATAACTCTACTCCATATTACCCGCAGGAAAAGGGTCAGTTTGAAGCTGTTAATAAAGTTTTAACCACCATGATTAAACAAATTATCGGAATTCATAAATCAAATTGGCATACCGAACCTCAGCAAAAACTGCTACAGGGTTCACTCCTTTTCCACTGGTTTACGGTTTGGAAGAAGTGTTACCTATTGAATGCGAAATACCGTCACTCCAATTAGCCATAGAGTTAATACCAGCTACTTCTAAAGAGGAAAAACACTTTTGGTACTTAGCACAATTAGATGAGACTTGGCGCACCGCTGCATTAGCAGCCGAAGGTCATAAAAAATGCATTAAAGCTCAGTATGGTCGAAGTGTTACACCTCATGTTTTTTCAGAAGGTGACATAGTCTTGGTATATGACCAAGCTAACGATAAGCTAGGAGCTAGGAAATTCGAACCAATGTGACATGGTCCTTACATTGTCAAGCGAGTGCTTGTAAAAGGGGCTTATGAATTGACTCATTATGACGAGGTCTCTTTAGATAAACCCATAAATGAAATTTATCTGAAGAGATATTATGCTTGATTCTTGTGTGAAGATCTCATTTGTACATTAGTTATTTTTCTAGTTAGATGCATTAGATTAGATGAGAGTGTCTAGTTTAAATTTGATTTTACTACTATCACTGCTTATCTTGATTACTCTTGATATTGGTTTTGCTGATGGTGCTTGTCGTAGTACACGAAATATTTCTTCCGCAGCCTGGGTTATTTATTCACCCACTGATGAGTTAGTTTCTATGCATAGGGTAAGCCTTGCTCAAACAACGAATAATATTGCAGAATAGAGCGCAGTGATTGAGTTATTATCTGATGCCATTTCATTTGGCATTCGGCGTTTGATCATTAGGCTAGATTCAAAACTCATTGTATTACATTTAAACAGAATATACGCAATTAAAAATCCATTTTTATTGAGATTATTTTTGAAGGTTCGTCTCTTGGAAAGACAATTTGATTACATCGAATATCAACATATTCCAAGAAATTTGAATACATTGGCTGATGCATTAGCTAATAGTGTTATAAATAGACATTTGCAACGTTAAAAAAATAAACCAAAAAAACATTCGATACATGTTGAGCAAGATAGGCAGAGAAAGTAGTAATATCATAGATAGGAGTTTTTGTTTTTAAAAATTATTACATTGTCTGCGATCATAGGTTTAAAACACCTTATGATATGAAAGATAGTGATACAAAAAACAAAATACAACAGTTTGCGATGATCATCCACTATCCGTGGTGATGATCATGGTAGTAAACTATCGCCCGTGCCACCCTGCGCAGGAACCTCCTAAACTGGCTAGGAACACCAGTAACGTGTCTCTGGAGACAAAGAAGAATATCATCCGTCGATGTCTCTGGGATATCTATAGTCAACCTCTCTAGGTTGTGCTCCAAGTTAGTAAGGATTTCTACTGCCTGATTTTGTGGCTGTGCAACAGGCTCTGTTGGCTTCCTTTCTAAGCGGCGGAGATTGGATGGATTTCATGGACCAACATCTACATTTAAAATTTTGTTATCAGTATTGGACGATCAAAAAACAAAATAAAATTAGAGTTAAAACACATCTAAATGATTCATTTATCTGATTTATCCCATTGTGCCCCTAGAGGTAAGGACATCTTGGGATCACCTCGGAAATCTATGCCCGCATATGGGAAATATTCAATAGTGAAGATTTGGTTCTGCAGCCAATGAAAATATGCCGGAGTGAATCAAACTACCACACAGCCGTCACTACCATGGCGGTCCATCTGTGCAGCCCAGCGTGCCATACGAGGTTCTCTAAGTTCACCAAGATCAACAGGGATAAGCTAAGGGGCGAGGAATGGAATCCTCTCCAAAGAAAAAGAAACCAAGATGGCACCATACCCAAAGTTTTTCAACTTTGAGTTTTTTTCTCTGGTCAATTGGCCTTTCAAATTGGCCAATACCCCTTCACACCAATTGAAAATGGTACCTCTATAACATTCAACTGCTGTCGCATTTGAGACTTGGTAGCCACATGTGGAGCTGTGCTCCCACACAACCTGGTTACGGTGAACACAATCACTTTAAGATCAAGATGTAGGATAGTCTTTATATCTATACGGTTATATTTGGGATCAACTTCTTCACTGCATAACTCTATAGCTAGAAATAAGCAGACCACCTTGCCTAGCTCCAAACAAAGAGATATGTTCCCCTCTTTTGGATAAACCAGTGAGAAAGTAAATATCTTCAAGCTCAAGTTCTAGCTTGTGAACACCAATGATAAAACATTATTCTTGGACATCCCATTTGTTCACCAACCATGTCATTAGTTCCACTTGTGTCCTCATGCCCTGAATTTCTCAGAATTTATACAATCCACAATCTCTCAATACACGCATTGTGGCCAGATTATTCATGGCCGCCTCATCTACTTCTTCGTGTTCATGTTCTCTCCACTCCAACATTGTGGAATAGTCTGCAATTGGGCTCATTTGAAGATTAGAAACTTTTAGAGTGGAAATTTTTAACTATTTTTGAGAGAATTTAACCATTTTCCTTTTCTCATGGCGCCTCCGTAGTTTTCGTGCAGAGACAGTGCAGACCTCCGCATGCGCTCTTCATGAAAACTGCGGTAGCCCAATAATTTTCCTTTGGGAAAATTACCGGGGTTTGCAGGTTACACATGGATGACCCACAGAATTTTGAACCTATTTTCCCCTCAAAAAATGATTTCAAAGCCAAAAAAGAGAATTCAAATGGATGAAAATGAAGAGAAGAGTGTTGTAGATTACCTGGATTCGACGATTTTCAATTTGAGCAGTCGATTCTCCCGTTATCACCTCCGGAACGTTTTCTGCCAAGAGCTCTCAATTTACAATTCTGAATACAAAAGGTAAAAATAACTTTGTTGAACTACTTTTTATAAGATTTTTTGAATGAATAAAAAATTATTTTATTTATTTTCCACTTAAAAAATTTATTTTTCAAATGTTTTTACTTATTGGAAACATGTATGTTTAATATTTCGAGTTTTTGTGCAGAATACATATTTCTCTGGTGAAAAGAATTATTTTTATGATGAGTATATTTTAATCACTTTTTCGGGCTCTTGAAAATTACAAAAAAGCGAAACCCTAGAGTTCTCTTTTAAGCCCATTCAGACTCTCTAAATATGAAAAGATTGCTGAGAACTTGACTATTCGAACTCGTTAAAGGAAATGAATAGTCGTCCTTCCAATATAAGTTTACCCATTTTCCAGACTGAAATGGACTTTTTACAAACAATGTATACATTGACTAATCATGGTCAATAGAGTTCTCTCTTACATTATTTTATCATTTTTCAGACTTGAGAGACTAAATTTACGAAAAAGTACATCCATGGAGTTTCTTAATTTTTTCTTCTGACTCCATAAAACTGAAAAATACCAAGTTTCATCTATACTGGACTCGTTAAAACTTAACAGTAAAGGACCTATCGATTACAAACAGGAACAAACCACTCCTTCTTAGGGTTCGATTTTAATACTAATTTGGACTCATCCGAAAGATGAGCTTATACAACAAGCAAATGTTATCCTCCTCAAGCTTGTCAAAAATAAAGAGGTACTTGCTAGAAATGGTGGGGGAAAAGAGAGAAAATGAATCCACTTGTCATACTTTGTTTCAAAAAGGCAGTATACCACTCTTGAACACGACACATTTTTTACACTCATACCTGGGTTAGGAAAATTCTTTGTCTAAACAGTTAATCAAACCATATTGAAAGTCTTCAGCCAGTTTCTAGGTATTAGCTTTAAGTTAATTGTTACCAAACCATCTGCAGTGTCGTTATGTGTTTAAGAGAATAGTTCAAATAAACCATTCATTGCAAGCATTTGTCTCCATTCACGTTGACCATCCCTGAGTCAGTCCTTGCAAATATTTCTTCAAAACTTGATCTAATGGTTTCGTATCGTGGGATTTCTTATGACAGGTCACTTTCTATCGACGATAGCTCATCATGTAGAAAGTTGATATATAATCCTATCAATACCTTGAGATCTGCATGCCCTAATGGCAGGTTTTTCGCCTTTGACTACAGGTTGCATCATTGACCTTCGATCGAATGATTCCATGAAGTGTTCGATTGCAGATCATTCATTCACACTTCATGGATTGTACTGAGTACTTTGAGAGCCATTGTAATTATTGGTGGTTTCTCTCACACTTGTTAACAATTCACATCATTAACTGGTAATCAAGTGGTTTCTACCATGTTCGACTTCAAACTAATCAATCACATGGATAGAATCATACTAGTTCGAGAAGCAGAAATTAAGACCCTGGATCTAGTTTCCACCATCCAGGCTGCGAGGAGTTCTATTATTCTTGATACAGTAGACTACTTATGACAGATGGCTGCATCCATGTTGTGTCTACTATTGATATAATTCTAAGATCACTTATATATCAGAACATGTATTAGTTTTGATCTAAGTATGGGAATTGCTACCTCAACGATGATATATATATATGTTTGCATTGAATGTTTTTACAGGTTTCGACCGGTATGTCCACAACCCAATCCTCGGAACGATAAAACACTTCACTCTTCAGAACTACTTTAGACTTCGCGCTTTAGGGGGCAATCTATTACACTAAAATTTGTCACCATGACATTTAGCTGTCTATATGGGTTCATCATTACCTATATTATGCTCCCTTAGAGGTCCAAAACCATAAAGTTCCTAAATCAAGTCTTGGAATTGGAGAAAAACTCATTAAAACCCTAAAAAGCTTAACTCTGCACTTTTCCTAGTTCTTACCTGTGGTACCGCGGTTTCTTGCTCTATATCCTGTGGCACATCCTACACGTTCTGCTTATTAAAACTACGGACCCCCGTAAGAGGTAAAATAAAAGAAAAGTAAGTTCTAGAAGCCCAACTGTTCGAATATTCTCTCAACTGGAGGCTTCTAGAAGCGTAATCAGGGTGAGCTTCATCCTTTCATTCATGAAACTTTATCTTTTCATTAATGGAGATTATCCCTTGGTATTTGGAGCTAAAATCCCTTCATGAGAGGAATTTATCCCCCTATTTATGGAACTGAAACCTCCTTCATTCTCCTATAAATTGAACTCATGTTTCAGTCTCAAGGGTACTTCTTAACTTACATAAGAGAATTGTTAAAGAAATTATATTCTCTATACGTAGCATCATTGGTATGAGAACGATCACATACTCATGTCCATAGTTTCATGCTAGTTCAGAGAAGAGAAGGCTTGTCAAACCGAAGGAAAATGGTTGTTCAGGACCCTGGAAGAACCTGTATAACATCAATGCGACAAGGTTGTAAGGTTACTTCTTATCATACAAGTTAATACAAATGGATTCTATTTTCTCATTAAGTTGTTCATGTATCTATTTGAGTAATTTAATTCTTGGATTCCTTGATCACTGAGATAGGTTAGTGTTTTCTGAATTATTACATCTTGCAAGTGCTTTTAATCCTTCTGTCTTTAATTGTAGGTTTCACATGCTGAAGTGACCTCTTTTGGAGCGACTGGATATAAAGATTACAACAAGCATTGGAATTCAGGTAGGGGCATGTCCTCATACTTTGTTAATTAATAATTCTGAATCATAAATGATCTAGAGAAAATGGTTTGCATTTGGTTGTTTGTTTCGAGATATCCTTAGGATACTAGGGATATCGTTCTTGTCCGCAAGAAGGATTTATCCGCATAACAAACCTATTTCTAAAGGCTCAGACCTTATATTAAAAACTATGCAATAAACCTTTACCATACCACAGTTAAACCGTGCTGGATTAAACCGTGTTGGAGTCCATGTGAACAGGTAACAATAATCGGAGGATGTCAAGCAGAGATTTCAGTGTTAACCGTAATCACGTCGGAACCGTCGACTTGAAACCAGGAGAACCGTTGCAGGGGAATTGTCAGCAGTGACTGCATAGCTTAACCTCAACGTCTGACCGCAACTGCTAGGATCTCAACTGTCATGTGAACAGAAAGCCGACCGTCAGGGCGAAGCCGCCGAGGTCAGACTGCGAGGTGGAAATAGGGGGTTAGACCGCGGTGGTCACATGGTAACTACCAGAGCCTCCACGCGATAAGCTAGCTGCCAGGGCTAAAATTATAATATAAGGTTTTTCACAAGTTGTATAGGTTGTTCATTTAAACCACCTTATCACTAATCAACTAAGTGTTGAACCTTAATAAGACTGAGACCTAATCACCATAAATGTAAAACAACCATGCCTATTTTGTAAAAATAAGTTCAAAGGTGAACCCTATTTAACCTTAGCATTTCACATGTTGAAGGGGTGTGGTTTTGTATTCAGATTCTGAGAGATAGAGGCTGTTTAGTTTTTAGCATTTCTTGGCCATCCGAAGGCGAAATCGGGAACCGAGATAGGCATTGGAAAGCTAGGAGAGAGAGCTTTCTGTATTCAGTGACCATAAGTGCCTACGAGCACAATCACTCAAGTGTTTTTTCTGTGTAAATACCTCCTCGAATTAATCCTAATAAAGTGGATGCCCATCTTGAAAGCAGACCCGGAGATGTAGTCCACCAGGGACGAACTCCGTAATAAATGTTTGCTGTCTCTTATCTCTGTTCCTTGCTGTAATTTCATTCTTAATATGCTCCTGGTTTAAGTCATAAATGCTTTATATTTTCTTCAGTCTTCCACATTAAGTAGTTCAATTAACAATCAATTCACTGATGGAAATTAATCAATTCTACTTCAACACTTAATTTCAATCACATTTAGATCAACGATGATCAAGGTAATGAGCGGCCCATATCATTCATGAGTGTTGGCTTGCAAGGACTTGAGTTAATCTACCCCTCCATTGATAAACAAGCCTATGAAGTGTACAAGGCAGTGAAAAATTTTAGGCCATACCTTTTGAAAAATCACGTTATCATGTTTGTACCTCACCCATCGGTCAGATTGTTGTTTGTTCAACAAGAGCTAGGTGAAAGAAGGGCGAACTTGTTGAAACATGTGACTAGGTTTGGTCGTCATAAATATATTTCAGTCATTATGTAATGTACTTATCAAAATAATGAAAAATAAATTTTATTATTATTATTACAATGACTTATTAAAGCATGGGTTTCATGCTTGAGTCATCTTTTATTAGAAAAAGTCCCCATTGTGGAATCTTAGGATTTATATTGAGTTATTAGAGTCATTGTATATTTTATGAGACCATTCTTGGGCTCTTGAATCATCTAAAAAGAATTATTTTTGAGTCAAAAATGAATTTTGTCATCTCCACACCAAGTCAGCCCTTGCTTGATGAATTCGGCCCTAAAAGGAGCAATTCGAACCACAAGAAGCATATAAATACAAGTGCAGTTCGGTCTATTTGATCATCAACTCAACAAGTTCAATTCACACAAGAAGCAGTGCAGTAAAAAGTGTGAAGTGCAGGAGGAAGAAGGAAAAGTGCATGATCAAAGTTTTTGGGTTCTCTCTCTCTCTTTTCTGTGAAGTTACTGGGCAGTTGTAGGATCAAAGTTGCTGGAATTGCAGGGTTGAAGTTCTGCTGCTGCAGTAGGTAGAAGATGCAGGAGGGTCGAAGTGCTGCTGTTGCATAGATCGAAGTAGCTTCTGCTGCAGAGATCGAAGTTTTGTTGATGCAAGGTCAAAGGTCTACATTGAAGCTGTTGGAAGGAAGGGATGACTTGGTGGTTGGAGGAAGTCTGTATCTAGGGGGAAGAGTCTAGGATTATCTTAGGAAAAATATTGAATTAAGAGATTTTGACTGGGTTTTCCCCTAGATAGGGGTTTTTCCCTGGCAGAGTTCCTACATATTGTGTCTCTTGTCTTTTGATATTCATATACACATAATTTGGTAATTACTTGATGAAAAATAATATAACAAAGAAGTAAAAGAAGCCAACATAATTCAAAAGTAATTATCAAGAAAAGAGGAATCAAAACCTAATTCTACTTGCATTGGTTTCTCAACATGGTATTGGAGCTAAGGTTAAGGAATACTGGAGATTACTCTATTGGATCGAAGGAAATGGTTACTCCCTCTATGAGAAGTTATATGAGAATGGAATTCAATATTTTAGGAAGCTGGATCAAGAAGATCTTCTACTACTTATTCAACAAGGTCAAAAGTCAAGGGTTCTTGGCTGCTCTTACAAGATCTCTTAGTGATGAAAATGCATGGATTATTTATAGTGGAGAATCAAGGCATATGACAAGAGAAAGTAAACAACTTCAAAATCTATCAAAAGAACCATCTTCTCATGCAGTGGAATTGGGAGACAACAAAAGCTATGTGGTTAGAGGCCCGGGATCAACATCCTTGAAGCTGGAGAATGGAGGTAAGCTACATCTCAACCATATACTATATGTTCTAGGTTTGAAAAAGAATTTTCTTTCAATTTCTTGTTTAGAAAATAAAAGGGATAAAGTTTCTTTTGTTGATGGAAAGGTTTTGGTTTGGGGAAAAGATTCATGTATCGATAAAGCTAGGGTTATTGGAATTCGTGAAGGAAGCTTATATAGAGTCATAACACCATCTCCTTAAGGTCTACTTCATATTGAAATCAATCCCATTGAGCTATGTCATATAAGATATGCCGTCATCTATACTATAAGGTCATTCCTACTCTTAATCAACTAGTTCATGGCATCCTCGATATCAAAGAAGATCATGAAGGAGTTTGCAAGGGATGCTCTTTGGGTAAAAAAAACAAAAAAACCTTTTACAAATAGTGAAACAAGTTCTAAAGAATTATTAGATCTCATTCATTCTGATGTGTGTGGGCCTATGTCTGAAAAATGACTTGGAGGTCATCTTTACTATGTAACATTCATTGATGATCATTCTAGAAAGACATGGCTATACCTTCTCAAGAAAAAGGATGAAGTATTTGATAAATTCAAGGAGTTTAGATATGAAGTGGAAACCCTAACCGAAAGAAGAATAAATACTTTGAGATCTGACAATGGTGGGGAGTACACTTCTAAAGAATTGATTGCATATTGTAAAGAAGCATAAATTAAGAGGGAGCTCCTTGTTCCCTACTATCCCGAACAAAACAGAGTGGGCGAAATAAAGAATAGAACAATTGAAGAAGGTATATGAACAATTCTTCTCGATCAATACTTACCAAAATTTATATGGGGGTAAGAAACAATGAAAACAATATATATTCAAAATAGAAGTCCTCATAGAATTCTTGAGAACATGACACCTGAGGAAGCATTCACATAGAAGAATCCAAGTGTGGACCACTTCCTAATCTTTGGGAGTCCTTCCTATATCCACGTTCCAAAAGATAAATGATAGAAGTTAGATTCTACAAGCATCAAAGGGATCTTCATTGGCTATAGTCTCCCTTAAAAAGCGTATAGAATCAACATCAAGGAAGGAAGACATATTGAAGTATGCATGGATGTTGTATTTGATGAAAATCATGCCTACAAAAGATCCAAAGATATCCCTATTGATTATGATGAGGAAGATATTCCAATATTTGAAGAAGAAGAAGGACCAAGTGAGCCTATTCAACTTGTGATTATACCGAACACTAGGAAGAGGCAAAATTGGTTAAGAGCTACTCTTAAAGATGCTGAAGGACATGGAGCTGTGAAATGAACCTTTAGAGAAAGCAAAAGGCCGAAAATGTATTCTAGTTATGCTGCATATATAACAAAACTGATTGAAGTTGAACCATCTACATTTGAAGAAGCTGCTGATCAAAAAGTATGGAAGAAGGAAATGCAGGAAGAATATTAATCCATCATGAAGAATGGAGTTTTGGAAGTCATTCCTATACCTAGTGACAAATTGATTTTTACCTCCAAATGGATCTACAAGATCAAGCACATTGTTGATGGAAGTATAGATAAATAAAAATCTAGATTTGTTGCAAGGGGTTTCTCTCAAAAGGTAGGCATAGATTTTGAACAAACCTTTGCACCCACTGCAAGGTATACTACCATTAGATCTTTGGTTTCATTAGCTACTACAATGGGATAGAATATCCATCAAATGTATGTAAAGACAACATTTCTGAATGGGACCATCGATGAGGAAGTATACATTAAAAAACTCGAAGGCTTTGAAGTAAATAGAAAATACACTCATGTATGTACACTAAAGAAGGCCCTATATGGTTTGAAGCAAGCTCCTAGGGCATGATATGCAAGAATAGATGCATATCTTCTAAGAATTGGGTTCGTTAAAAATACTACTGATCCAAATCTCTACATCAAGGTTGTGGATAATGAGCCAGTCATTATTATACTATATGTAGATGATCTATTCATTACAGGTGTGGAGTGAAGGATACAATAATGCAAGAAGATGTTGGCAACCGAGTTTGGGATGAAGGATATAGGAATAATTCACTATTACCTAGGTCTGGAAGTATGAAAAAAACCTAGGGAAATATATATGGGGCAAGGAAAGTGTATCATCAAGATGTTGTAGAAATTTGGGATGATGGATTCCAAGTCCATGACTACTCCTATGATCACCAATCTTAAGAAGTTAATAAGATATGACTCAAGTCTTGTAGATTGTACCTCCTATCGTAAGTTGGTGGGTTCTATGATGTATCTGGTAAATACTAGGCCAAATATATGTTTTTCTTTGAAAATTCTTAGTTAGTTTCAGTTGGAGCCTCGTCATGATCACTGGATAGCTGCCAAGCATATATTGAGATATATTCGTGGCACTATACATCACTGCCTAAAGTATGATAACAAGGAAGTGAAGCTGATTGGCTTCACAAATTCTTGTTGGGATTGCAGTGACGCCGATGGAAGAAGCACTACAGGTGGATGATTTATTCTGGGAGCTACTATGGTCTCATGTATGCGTAGGAAGTAAGATCCTGTTGCTTTAAGTAGTGTTGAAGCATAGTATGTGGCTACATGTGAAGTGGGAAAGGATGATGGATGGTTGAGGAAGATTCTGATAGATTTTTTCAATAAGTCTCTAGGTCCCACTATGATAAACTATGACAATAAAAGCTGCATCAAGATGTTTGAAGATCCCATGTTTCATGATATAACGAAGCATATCAACAATAAGGTCCACTACATAAGGAACTTGGTGCAATATGGGATCGCAAAGTTAGAATATTTCCCAATCGACGATCAAGTAGCTAATATACTAACAAAGTATCTTGCTAATAAGAAGTTTGAATATCTTAGAAACATGGTTGGTTTAGTAGATATCACTGTTTTTTTGACGATAAAAGTTTGGAAGAGATTTGTTGAGGATTTTTGAGTGACACATTGCCTAGGAGGACATCAGGGCAACACTATGTGTTGATGCCTAGATCCTGAAGTAGGGAGGGTGGAATTGGTCATGGAGCTTTGGCCTGATATATGCACCTGGATCCCTGAGTTGATGGTTAGCAAGTAAGCATGATGGTACTTAGAGAGGCTGAAATATTTAGTCCATTTTAGTCCCATCTGGATAGATTTCCCTGGTCAGGAATCTAGTCCATGGCACCGTGAGTTCCTAAACTGTTGGAGGACCTTTAATAGATTGCCCTAGTCAGGAATCTAGTCCATGGCATTGCAGTGCCTAAACTCTTCATAGTTAATATGTTTTGAGATATTCCTTATACTTGTTATGAATACCTCCTTTGTTAAGAGGGAGTGTTGAAAAATGTAACTAGGTTTGGTCTTCATAAATATATTCCAGTCATTATGTAATGTACTTATCAAAAGAATGAAAAAGAAAAAAATTATTATTATTACAATGACTTATTAAAGCATGGGTTTCATGCGTGGGAATATTTTGTTAGTCAAAGTCCCCATTATGGACTCCTCGGATTTATATTGAGTTATTAGAGTCATTTTATATTTTATGAGACCCTTATTGGGATTTTGAATCATGTAATAAGAATTATTTTTGAGTCAAAAAATGAAATTTTTCACCTCGACAACAAGTCGGCCCTTTCTTGATGAAGTCGGCCTGAAAGGGAGCAATTAGACCCACAAGAAGCCTATAAGTACAAGTGCAGTTCGATCTATTTGCTCATCAACTCAACATGCTCAATTCACAAAAGAAGCGATGCAGTAAAAGGTGCGAAGTGCAGGAGGAAGAAGGAAAAATGTAGGACGAAGTTTTTGGGTTCTCTCTCTCTCTATTTTGTGAAGTTACTAGGTTGTTGCAGGATCAAAGTTGTTGGAGTTGTAGAGTCAAAGTTTTGTTGCTACAGTAGGTCGAAGCTGTAGGAGGGTCGAAGTTGCTAGGGTTGAATTGTTGCTGCTGCATAGGTCAAAGTGTTGCATAGGTCGAAGAGCTGCATAGGTCGAAGTAGCTACTGTTGCAGAGATTGAAGTTTTTCTACTGCAAGGTCAAAGGTATACATCTAAGCTTCTGGAACAAAGGGTTGACTTGGTGGTTGGAGGAAGTCTATATCTAGGGTGAAGAGTCTAGTATTATCTCAGGAAAACTATTTAAGGAAGATATTTTGACTGGGTTTCCCCTAGATATGGGTTTTTCCCTAGAAAAGTGCCTACATATTGTGTCTATTGTCTTGTGATCTTCATATAAACATAATTTGGTAATTTATTGATGAAAGATAATATTACAAAGAAGTAAAAGAAGCCGACATAATTCACAAGTAATTATCAAGAAAATAGGAATCAACACCTAAGACTACTTGCATTGATTTCTCAACAGAACTGGATGACAAGCTTGTAAGAATATGATCTCTAATTTAAGCTAGTTCACACTATAAAAGGCCATGGTCTATGCTAGCTCGCAATATAAGTGGTTAACACACCAGAATAAGAGTCATTTGGGTGGGAGCAAGAAATTGAAATGTATAACATCGAACAAGCTACCTCCATTGACGCATCCACCTCTTGGTACGTAGATGTGTGACAATATCTTGCCCTCACATTTATAGACACGACAAAAGAGGGCTATTCGACTTAAAGCTCTATCATATCTTTCAGGGATAGGAGTAAATCCACGAATGTGATTGTGCATTTGCATTAAGAGATCATTGATAATCACATTGAAGGGAGACTCTTGGAATTCAAATTCCAGCGTCTCTTTACCTTGCTTGTTTTTGTATTTACAATATTTACATAATTTACCTAATCCCAAAGATTAGGTGCCAAAATTCCTCCCCTTAATGTGAAGAGATGTTGGCAAGTCCGAGCATCATTCTGAATCTTTCAAACTTTTCTCTTCCAAGTGATTTGGTGAAGATGTTTGCAATCTGCTCATTTGTGGAACAATGACATAGGTGGATTGCCTTGGCCTCAACCTGATGTTGAATAAGATGGTATTTTGTATTGATGTGCTTCATTTGATCATGGAACTTTGGGTTCTTGGCCAACTTGATTGCAGAAGTGTTGTCAATCAAAAGAGGAGTTGAATTTACTTGTTTCTCTTGCAAATCTTCTAGAATTTTCCCGAGCCACATAATTTCCTTCGTTGCTTCAACTGCTGCCACATATTCTGCCTCAATTGTAGAATATGTTGTAGCTGATTGTTTGCGTGACCTCCATGAAACAACTCTTGATCCAAGTATCATAACATAATATGGACTAGATACTCCAATTTATTTTTCTCCATCAAAATATGAATTAGAGTATCCAATCAAGCTTAAGTCACCCACCTGTGTATACTTGCGTCCAAAGTCCCGAGTTCCCTTCAAGTACTTTAGAACTCTTTTTGCAGCAAACCAATGACCCTCACAAGGCTTTTGCATAAACCTAGAGAGGATTCGCAAATGAAATGTCTGGTTTTGCAGTAGTCGGGTAGTTGAGAATTCCTATGATTTGTCTATACATTGTTGCATCCTAAAATTCTTTTCCTTCAGTGGATGTGAGCTTTAAGTTCTGTTCCATTGGATTAGTCAAAGGATTGCACTTAGCCATGCCAAACCTGTTCAACAGACAATGTACTTATTTTGAGAGAGGAATATAAACTTCGGATGTTGAGTTACTTCAATACCAATATAGTAGTGAACATAGCCCAAATATGTCATTTCAAAGCCTTTCCTCAGTTCTTTCTTTATGGATGCAATATAGCTCTCATTGTTCCCTGTCATCAAAAGATCATCTATATACACCACAAGATATAAAATTGTTTTGCTAAATTTTTTGACAAACAAAGTTGCATCATCAAGATCATAATGTTTGAAACTTAGTTTTAGAAGATGCTCAGTTAACTTCTCGTACTAGGTTCGCAGTGCTTGCTTGATTCCATACAAGGATTTTACAACCTTGTATACTTTGTGTTCTTGACCCTTCACAACAAATTCTTCTGGTTGGGACATAAAAACATTCTCTTTCAAATCTCCATTCAAGAAAGCAGTTCTTACATCCATTTGATGGACTTTCCAACTGTTCTGTGCTGCCAAGGGAAAGAGTGTCCAGATGGTAGCTCATTTTGTTGTGGGGGAGAAAGTCTCGTCATAGTCGACCCCTTCCTTCTATGAAAAACCTTTTGTCACAAGCCCGACTGTGTGCTTTTCAAGTGATGAATCTAATTTATACTTGTTCTTGAAGACCCACTTGCATCCTATTAGTCTGATTCCCAATGGAGGATCAACTAGCTTCCAGGTGCTATTCTTTATCAAGGCATCATATTATTTTTTCATTTCTTCTTTCCATTCATAATGGGAAATGAATTCTTTGAAGGAGGTTGGTTCGAAATCTATAGAAAAAATTAGTTCACAATCATAAGAAACATCCATATCAACCGGTGAATCAAGATTGTCTACATCATCTCCATTATTGAGATTCTTGTTCTTGTATTTCCAACCTCATAAGGAAGAAAACTTTCAAGTGTATTTTTCATCAATTTTGGAGGACCTTTCTGAGATGGACCAGGTTGATCAGTTGGGGCTGAATGAAGATTTAGTCTCCCAATTTTATCAATCACATCACTCAAAGTATCATTAGTGGCTGGAACTTCATGCGGGGGAGAGAGTGCTTCAGAATATGATTCAATGGGTTGATCTAGTATAGGAATCCCCCCTTCAAGTTGTGGAATCTCATTATCAGACTCTTGGAAAGACTTTTCATGTCCGAATCTTCCAAGCGATCAAGCTTCCGCTCAACAACATTTTTAGTCTTGGAACATTAAATAAAGATCACATATCTAGATAATATAAAATTCTTATTCACTTGATTATAGAGACGATATGCTTTGGAGGTATTTGAGTACTTGAAGAAGATACATTTGCGACTCCTTGCACCGAGTTTGTTTCTATGTTCCTTAGGTATCAAGGCATAATAGGTGAAACAAAAAAACTTGAGATGCCTCACTGAAGGAATGTGGCCATACCACATTTCATAGGGAGTCTTATTTTTTATAGCGTTAGATGGACACCTATTCTTTATATATAAAACACATAGAACTGCGTTAGCCCAAAACATCAATTTAACATTCTTGAAAAACCTCATGCAACGTACCTATTTAATATTTTCCCGTTCATTCTTTCAGATACTCCATGATGTTGGGGATTATAAGGCATGATTGTTTGGTGTTTGATCCCGACGAAGATAGTTTTCAAATTAATTTGATGTATATTATTTTCCATTATTTGTACGAATAGATCCAATATGATATTGTGCATCATTTTAAATCCATGCATGAAATTTCTTTAATGTTTTAAAAGCTTCAGTTTTGTTTTTTCAATAAATGTCATCATATATTTATTATCATTTGTAGAAGGATCAAGCATTGGGCCACACAAATCAGAATGAATGAGTTCAAGTTTTCTATGAGCTCTGGAGTGAGAATCATGAAAAGAATGTTTGTTGTGTTTTCCTAAGATACAAGCATCACATTTCTTGAGTTTCCTGGGAATAGTAGGAAAACTAGTAACACCATTTTTATTTAACAAACGAAGGCTGTCATATTTCAAGTGTCCAAATATAGCATGCCATAAAATACTTGATGGGAATTTACCTTCATCATAGTGAGAACTGTATGAAACGTTTTGTGCACGAGCAGAGGTTCCTTGCAGCTTCAGAAGTCTTTCTTCTTCTATCCCTGTCATGACATGTGAGTGATTTGATTCTTTTTTGACCTCATCCTTTCCATCAAATATATTAATGGAGTGTCCTTGCTGGCGGATGTGGACCAAAGACAACAATTTTCTCCTCAACTTCGGGAGGTATAGAACATCATGTAGAAGAAATTCTAGAAGATCATACAATTTGTGCCTGATGGTGCCAAGCCTTAATGGCTTGAGTTTTGACTTGTTTCCAAAGTATACTGCTCCATCAACATTATCAGTGAATTGATCAAATAAAGTTCTCCTAAAATTCATGTGGAAATTTTCCCTTGAATCAAGAAACCAAAAATATTTCCATGAAGCAAGTGAAGCATTGAATAAGTATTCAACTACTCTATTGTTGCAATGTGCCACAACATAATGAGGAGACTCAGGTGATTTACCTTTTCCTTTGTCAGGTATTTTTCCTTTTCCTTCATTTATTTCCTACTCAATTCTGTCCCAAGGCAGCTTACATGTGGAAGCATAATGTCCATCTCTATTGCATCGTATGAAATGAAGATCAGTCCTTTCTCTTTGGAAATGTATGCCCCCTTGCCTCTAGAATTATTCCGTCCTATTCCTCTTAGGCCACCTCTTCCTCTAGAAGAATCTTGTGCATGATTTTTCTCTTTTTGTGAAAGACACACAAGTTCTTCATTAGAGTGAGGAGTTGTCTTCTTCCCAAAAAAAATCTCTCTTTCAACAAAATTCTTTTTAAGAGAGTCAAAGGTAATCTCCGTAAGGTTGCCACTTTCTTGCAATGAATCAAGATAATGTGAATAGGTGGGATATAGTTCCTTGACATAAGCTATGAGAGGAATATCTATTTCAACACTAGTGGATTTTATGTCATGCATAATGCATCTTAATTCTGATGCTAAGGCAAGAAGGTCATCATTTTTCAACTCAAGATTGAACAACTTGATCATCAATTGAACAAATTCAAGTTCAGAGTGCGAGTCATACAATTCCTTCAACTTATTTAAGGCTTCAAAATCAATTGAAAATGGAGAAATATGGTGACTAAACTCTTCATTTAAGGACGCTGTAATCAAGTCATAGGCCTTGCTTTTCTTGTTTTACCAAATGACAAGCTCCTTGTTTGAAGTGGGCTTTTCCGGTGCATTGTATCCTTATCCTTCACAAAACCCTTTCCACAACTCATTGAAAATCAAGGTGTGCTTTATCTTCGAGGACCACTCATGATAGTTCTCTTTGATAGACAAAACTAATTTCACAATGGATATGAGTGAATGCATTCTAAAAAAAACTATATGCTTGTAACACCGTCCTCCCACATTTACCCAAGTTAACCAGTCCATTGGGGTAAACATGTGACGAGAGTATACGATGATCTGATTCAACTCCCCATGTACAATTAAGGAAGTGAAACTGACACAACACAACTAATCTAACCTTATACACATGCTACAAAACCCTTAGGAGCCATCCAACCCTTCCAGGTGATCAACCCCTGAGACAAACTAACATTTTACTGACCTAGAGTCTCAATTGCTCCCATGACATGGGAATGTGCATTGCTAAGACCCTCCATTTGATCCCACAATAAGGGCATCCTTGCAACTAGGGAATTTTATAAGTAGTTAGGTGCCAACGATCTCAGATTTTGTGCCACTTTTTCAGGGCCAGGACTCAGGCCACTTCTTAGAACTCCATGAAACTTCCAGAAATGAAAAGTAACATTGAAACAATGATACACATGTAAATACTTGAACAAGGACTTGACTATACCCATACTAGCCATGATAGACATTTCGTCAAACATGTCATAGATATGCATTCTACAGGTCGTAATAACAGATATGAGCAGAGGGGTCTCATACTTATCTGAGAATCGCTAAGAAGCATTGATGTCTTATCACACTAGTTGCATTTTTATCTATAAGGTCATATATTCATTGTTCATTCATTTATAAATCAACACATAATGAGAGTCGTACATCATAACTGTCATAAAACATACTCATAACCAACATACAAGCAACAAAAATAAAATGGATACAACATCCATAAATTCCACATATGAACCAATACATTTACACATAAAATAACAAGGAAATGAACTCTTATTAATGAATGCAAAATCCAACTAGGTTTGGGACTTCCACGTTCCACCCGACCATAGATTGAATGAACCAAATCTCTCTTCAACCACTCATTCCTGTGCCATATTCCAAGCATGAACGTGGGACTCAAAACCAAAAATCAACTAGGACTTCCCGAAGCTAAACCACCTCACCCTTATCAATAGAACCAGGGTTTACCGCAATCCACACCGGATCACTAGGCCCTAAACAATATACATACAATACCAAACTTTACCGCAATCCCCACGAGGTTGCTAGGACATAAAAAATAATGGATGCCACCGAATTTCTCCACCTAGACCATGAGAAATTTTTATTGTCTCCTAGTCTCTAGACTTTACCACAATCCACATGGGATCACTAGGGCCTAACCAAGACTCCAGTCTTTGGGATTTACTACAATCCACGCTGGATCACTAGGCCCTAACCGAGACTCCACCCTCCATGCTTTACTATATATCCCATCTCAGGATTACTAGGTATGATGGAGAGAACCCACCTCTAGGATTTACCGTATATCTCACCATTCACCGGTTGAGGATTCCTAGGCCCATCAAGGAACACAATACCTTTATTTATCACAAACCATATTTTGATTCAGAAGTTATTAGGCCAGTGTATTTACTGTAATCCACAGTCCGATTCAGGGATCACTAGGCCATGTGTTATTTTGTTTCAAAGATCCACCTCACTCAGCTTCGAACCCATGTGGAAATCCAACTCAACCAAAACATGAGAAACCCATCACACCATGGCTATCTGGAAATGGCAAGGCAAGGCTGAATAACACTTTCATACCTAGAAAAACCCATGCCATTGACAACAAGGGAACCAAATACACACATGCATAACCATGCATGCCAAAACTATCAAGGAAACCCTACATGCAACTCAATACCAACAAAGAATCCTGTTGTAGCCGCTTGATCTTGCCTTGATCTTTACTTCCTCTTGCCTTATTTTCTTTTCGTTATCCATTGCTGAAGTGTTATAAGAAAACTCTAGGTGTCCAAGAGTGAGAGAGAGAGAGAGAGAATAGAGAGAGATAGCTCCAAAACTGACTCACAAAAGTCTGAGCAAAAAGCTGCCAACTGATCCTTAGAAGCCTTTTTATTAATGTGGCCTCTATTTTCTTAATTTTTACATTATTTTCCTTCATTTTCCTCCTCACATGCAACCTGAGACCTTTCAACTTCCTTTTCTCCTAATTTCTATTATTTTTGTAAATAAATTTCCAAAAATGCCAGTTTTCCTTTCCAAAGCCTTTTCCATTACCTTTGTCAATCTCCTTAGCCATAATTGATCAGGAGTTCATGAATTTTGCTCAAAATTGAAAGTGCTCCAAACTGTACCGAACTTGAGCGATTGGGTGGATCTTGTCGTTCTAATTCCGACGCCGTGAACGGTTTGAAAAAATGATTTCGTATGAGGGATATATCACATTCTAATCGATTTCCCAAACAACTAATTGTGAGAGGTTTGACTGGGATTCCCAGTCAGCATGTAGAGGTACAGTCAACAGAAATGGGAATATTCCTGAGAATATTTTGTTTTCCAAGCCAATGATATTTCTCCAAGTGACACATTTTGATTTGCTGAGGTGGATGGTACATTTTTTTTTTGGGCCAATGGATGTGTGACACGTGGCTAGCCTTGAGGCTGCCACGTGTCCCCTATATGGTTTACCAAAATTTTGTTAGGTCCGGGGGGTTTGGCCCCGCAACCTCCAGTGCGCCCGCATGACTCTTCACCAACTCCACTATACTGTGATGCTTACCCCTATAGGGCACCAACACTATATATGTTTTAAAACATATGTATATGGAGGGTGGCCGGGGGGGGTGGGGTGGGGAACCGACGATGGCCCCAACTCGCTGGCAGCCCCAACTGTTGTGTTCACATGTCCAATATCAAACTACAACAATAAATTTAAAACCGACCGCAAACCTTAAAACATGAACCCAGAAGCTTATCACTTGTCATGGTTACCGTGTTATAAGCTGATGATTGGGGAAAAATCTGCAACCAACTCCAGTTAAACGGAAAATCATCGTGGTTTCGGCATGGGGTCCCGCCCCAAAAATTTAATGTAACCAAGGTTTTAGGGGTTGGCATGTGGCCACCCCCACCCCTTAATGGTTAAGTTAATGGTTTGAAACTGGCGAATTTTAAAGCACACCACTAATTTTCAGGGAATTGGCTATTTTTAACTACAATTATGTGCAGTTTTCCACATTTAGTGGAGGTTTTGTAGGAGATATTGGGAAAAAGGCTAGGAGGGTCATTTTTCGACCAATTTTGGTGAAACAAGAGTCTACCTAGACTAATTTGAGCATTATAGAGCCATTGGTGCAGAGAGAAAAACCATTGGTGGCTTGTAAACACATGTATTTGCAAAATTTTGAGCATAATGAAGGATGGACATGCCATTGAGAGCTGGACCAACAAATGTATCCCAGGAGGGGTGAACTGTTTCATCATGCCTGCTGTGTAAATCTTATGTGTGATTTTTTTTATTTGTTATACAATGTTGTTCAGTGTTATTTAGGCTTATTTTCATGCTTATAATTCACAAATTCATCTATGTTTCATGGTTAAATTCCTCAATCCTTAAGAAAAAAAATGGAGACAAATATATACATGTTTTATAATTGAAAAGACACTTAGCACAACAAAACTAATACAGTCCTTTAAGATCAGGTTGGTATGAAAGCTAGAGTTTATTCTCTAGTGTTGTTGTGTGCAAAGATTTGTTTAACTGTTTGTAAGTTTCACATGCTTACTATGCTCAAGCTCAAGAGAGGAGAAGGCAAATTGGTGGAAGCAAGAGGGTCTCAAAGTGAGCCACAACAAAGGAGGGAAATATTACCACATTCTCCACCACCTAGTTCACCTCCTAAAGAAGCAGAAGTAGCATTAAGCATGCCTCTAGAGGAAGGAGAAATCCATGAAGAAGTGGATCCCAAAGAGGAATAAAGAGTGTTCAGGAAAGCATTCCTTGACATGACTGAGATGGTTAGAATCCTTTATCAAGAAAAGAATGAGAAACTCGAAGGATAAGGATCCAAAATTCACAAGGAAGGACATGGATCATTAGGAGGTCACAATGATGAAGATAAATCAAATAAGGGAAATGGAGAAAACGAAAAGTCACCATCCTCACCCTCATCATCATCATCCTCTACTTCATCTTCAGTACATCAGCCACACAAGTCAAAGAACACTGGTAAAAGTCCTTTTCTAAAACTTGATGTTAAGTTTGAATTTCCAATGTTCAATGGTGAAGTTAATGCAAAAAATCTTGATAATTGGATTAGGCAATTGGAGGTCTATTTGAGAATCTATAACCTTCATGATGATGATACCAAAATCCAATTAGCTTCATTGAGAATGGAAGGTGCAACACTTGTTTGGTGGGAAGCCAGGACAAAAGAGGAGATCAAGAAGAATGGTAAGATTATCCTATCATGGACTGATTTCATTACTGCAATAAAAAATAGTTTTATCCATTAGCTCATATGCAGAAAGCCATAATGAACTGGCAAAATTTTTGACAATTGAAAGGACAAAATGTGCAAGTTTACACCCAAGAATTTAGGAGAAGAGCTTTCTTATTATGAGTAGATTTGTAGAGCTAAGATACTTTGCTCAAGTAAATAGGAGGCTTAAATAGATACCTAAGGCATACTATCCTCATGTTTAACCCCACAAGTCTAGATGAGGTATGTGTTCAGGCCACACATCTAGAAGCTAGAGGGAAAAATATTTCTAATGAGGGTAGGAGCAAACCTTTTAAGGGTTAAAAAAAGAGAAGACCTCAAAAGGTAAAGGAAAAAAGAATGCATTTGTCAAGAAAGAGGGAGAAAAATTGGTTTGTAAACATTGTTCAAGAGAAGGCCATAATGAAAATCAATGTTGGAAATTACATCCTGAAAAGAGACCCAAGTGTAACAACAACAAAAGGAAACAAAAAACTACAGCTACAACTCAACATGATTTAGGAGAGGATTCAGGTGATGAATCTAAAATTACAGCCATGGGATTGAATAACATGAAGGGGAAAGAAATTGAAACTAAACCCAGTACTAGTACATCAAACTGTCACATACAAGCTCCAAATGAAGAAGAGAGAATTGAACTGTTTCATGTGAGGGTCATATTCAAACATACCAAGATTGACACATTGTTTGACAATGGGTCACAAGCAAACTTAATCTCTGAATACTTGGTCAAGAAACTTAATATTGAGACCACTCCACATCCAAAACCATATCCACTTGGTTGGATTTGTAAGGATGCAAATTTACAGGTTTCAAAGAAGTGTATATTGCGGTTTGCAATAACTACACATTTTTTTGACACAGTTGAATTATATGTGGTTCCAATTGACATAACATGTATTGCATTTTTCCATCCTTACTTGTATGAAAGGAAAGCGATCTTCCATCGCCATGAGAACAAATACCATTTATTCAAAGATGGCAAGGAGTACATTGTTAGAGAACATCACAAGAAGACAAATATTGCTATGGTAAATGTTGGACAAGTAAAGAGGCTGGTACATTCAAGCAAGAATTTTGTTCTTCTAATTATTAAGCCTAAAGCTGATGTTAATCATGAATCATTTGAGGATTGTGATCCTAAGTTGAAATCAGATTTATATGATGTAGTTTATGCACATCATGAGATGTTTTAGGAGCCAACAGGATTGCCTGCAAAAAGGGAGATTCAACATGAGATTCAGTTGCAGCAAGATTGTCCTCTTCCAAACATCGGCATGTATCGCATGTCGATAATGGAGAATGCTGAAATAAAAAGGAAAATCAAGGACATGTTGGACAAGGGACTCATAAGGCTAAGCACTTCGCCATGCGGTTCACCCATAGTCTTGATTCCGAAGAAAGATGGGACTTGGCGCATGTCTGTAGACTTCAGAGCTTTGAACAAGATTACGGTAAAGAATCGATACCCACTCCAAAGGATAGATTATTTGCTTGATCAACTAAAAGCAAATTTTTTTTTCACTAAGTTAGATTTACGAAGTGGATATCATCAAGTAAGAATTGCAGAATGTGATATATGGAAGACTTCATTCAAAACCAAACAAGGACTCTTTGAGTGGTTGGTTATGCCATTTGGTTTGTGTAATGCACCGACAACTTTCATGCGTGTTATGGATAATGTTTTGCGTCCATTTCTTGATGACTTTGTGATTGTATTCAGATGATATACTGATTTTCAGAAAAACAAGAGAAGAACATGTCTTGCATGTGAATAGGGTTCTTGATGTTTTGAAGAAAGATAAATTATTTCTTAAGATGTCTGTTAAACACCATGTTGAAGCACACACATGGTGTATGAGAGAAGAATACACACACACAAGAGACTCAACACACAATGAAAGATAAGCGTGAGGCTTTCTTATTTTCCATTATACAAAGATGTACATTTATAGTACAATGGTGTGACTCTTGGTTTCATATTCCAAGGTCACTTGGACTCCATTGTGACTTTTCGCATTCCCCACCTACCCATGTAGGATTAGGTGTTCCAACATCCCCCCTTAATCCGAAGGGGTATGTGTGAGTCCAAGAAAAGAGTTGTAATACAAATCTGCAAAGTATACATGGCAGCACTTGGGCTGAATCAACTCTCCGAAATGTTGGAAAAAAGAGGTGGTTTTAGGATGACCACAAACACTGGAACGCAAAACTTGTTGCAGTTCCCGGAACTCTTCCAAAACTGGCAAGAAGCTGAAGGCTTCTGCTAGAGGAATTGTCCCTCATAAAAAAGGGAGACCTTCGACCTAAAAGAAGGGAGGTCTACTACATGTGGTGGTTTTAGGTTGTCCACCAACCAAAGATGATGGTTTTAGGTTATCCACCAACCGAAAATGATGGTTTTAGGTTATCCACCAACCAAAGATGATGGTTTTAGGTTATCCACCAACCGAAAATGATGGTTTTAGGTTATCCACCAACCGAAGGTATGCTCATGGGCATTCGTGTCTCTGGCTACATCTCTGAATCCGGAATGACGAATTGTGGCTCAGGCTCGCTTGAACTGCTGACTACAACTCTGAACATGGAATGAGAGATTGTGGCTCAGGCTCGCTTGATCTGTCGTCGAAGCTTGTACATGACCACCATTTTCCCCCCTGTCAGGGACAAGGTGAGATGATGGCGAAAAATCAACTGCAAGTTTGCTCAATATCCGTGAACATGTTCTGACATGTGTCGTAAACACCTTCTTGGCTGCTGATGCCCATTGCCAAGAAGCGATCCATCCAAGATGAATCTTGGTTCTTGCAGGAGGCTTGTTTCTGAAGCATCTGTCTGAATAATGAGTGTGCCGACCACAGTGCTTGCATGGATGAAGATCAAAACAGTGATCTTTCATATGACCAACTCGATCACAGTGTTGGCATTTTTCAATCTGATGTTGTTGTGGAACAGGATCTGGAACAGCTGCATGTGAACTGTCATATAGGAATCCGGCACTCTGAAATATGATGGGCTTGGTGTAGTCTGGAATATGAAAGGACACATCCTTGTCATATCCAAGACTAGTTCGGTGCTTGTTGTGGACAGGCTCTTCCCAAGGTCTGATGATGGGCTTAGGAAGTGCAGGCTGAACTGCTGCATCTGCATGTACATATGCTCTAGTACAAGGAACTGAATCAGAATCAACTGGAACTTTGCTGACTTGCTGCTGATGGGAGTCTTTCACAATGTTCTGAACAGAAACAGGTTCAGAATGGTGACTCTTTTGCTGAAGTTCTTCTTACTGAAGCTGAGATTCCAACTGCAAAAACTCAATCTTCTCTTGTGCATCTAGCAAACAACTTTGAATGTTACAAAGAGCATCCTTGCTCATTTTTATCACATCATCAACATTTGAATGAATGAGGTCATTCAACAACATTAATACCTCATTGATTTTGGCCATTTCAACAACTTAGGCTCAAAAATGAAAAGGTGTCGGCTTCAACCGAGAATGCACCCGTTTAAAATGTGATTCAAAAAATACAAATGACTCCAAGGAATTCTCAAAGTACAAAGTGTGCTCCTCAAATGATGGAGGGCAATCAACAATCCAACAACTCAAATACTGATTATGAATGAAGAGGCAAATTCCACTCAAAATACAATGTCAGCTCAATACATATCTCTGCAAAATATTTTTAGCTGAAAACACTATGCAAGAACACTTTAAGGCAGTTGAATTTTCTTCTTCAAGGAGCTGTTCAAATGATGGCAAACTTGTCTTCAAATGTCAATTTCTTCAAAAAAATCACCCTTCAAATCAATGCCACAAATCATTAAATGCAAGACTTCTCTTTTCTCTTCTATCTGTCCATTTGCTTCACATGTCATTTCTTCAATTCTGCTCATATGTCATTCCTCTTTTTCTGCTGTTCAAATCTTCTCTCTCCTCTCTCTCTCTGCTGGTTTTTTTTTTTTTTAAAATTAATTTAAAAAAATGGAATAATGGAAAGAATTTAAATAGGAAGGGAAATTTTAATGGGGTGGGAGGAGGCTTATTTAAAAGAATGTGAAAGGAGGGGAATTAAAATAGGAATTAATTAATATGGAAATGGAAACCTTCCTCTTTCTTTTTATTTTTTTTATTTTTTTATTTTTATATTAATAAAAAATTAAAGTGGAAAAGTGAAAATGAATTTAAAAAGGGAGTGGATTAACTTTAAATGGGAGGAAACGAATTAAAAATGAGAGGGCATATTAATAGATAAAGGGTATTATATGAGAGGGAGAGGGGAATTTTAAATGGAGGGAGGGGCGTATATTTTTACAAAAAAGGAGAGTCGTATAGTGAGTGAGTTGGGGGAGCGTTTGTGAGATGGGAGGGAAGGGGGATATTCGTACAGTGAGTGAAGGAGATTCGTATTAAAAATGGTGGGGGTTATTAAAATGGTGGGGGTATTAAAAAATGGCGTTATTTTATTTTGAATGGGCCGAAAGAGATGGGATTGGCGTAAAAGGAGGGAGCGCTGTTACAGTGGGTGGAGAGCGAGGTATTGTAGAGGAGAGGGCGTGATGAAGTGTAGCCAGGGGAAGTGGTGTAAGCGTTAGACCGTGAGGTATTGAGTGCAGACGGGGGTTTTCCGTGGGGTTGAGGATGGATTGGGGCGCGGTGAGGAAGGGTAGAAGTGTGCAGAGGATTGGGTAAGGAGAGGGACGTGAATGGAATGTGGCAGAGTTGAGAGTGGAGGGCGTAGGGAATAGCGTAGCCGGGTGGGCTTTGTGAGGTGATGGGCCAAGCGGAGTGGTAATCTCAAGCGAAGGGGCCGGTTGTGGGTAAAAGGGAGTGGGGATGTGGGTTGACAGGGAGTAGAGGCCGAGGGTGGAAGGGATAGGGGTGTGAGTATGCCACTGGAAGGCCGAGAGGTGAGGAGAGAAGGTTAGGACGGGGTGGGAATCGTGTAGGGACAGGTATCGACAGGGTTTGGGAGTTAGGTTGAGAGGGCCGAAAGGCCTGTAAGGGTAGAGTGGATTGTGATATGGAGGGGGCCGTAGCTTGTGAGAGGGTAAGATGTGTAGAGGAGAAGGTGAGGGGGCCGAGGGCAGAGTTTGCCCAGAAAAATATATATATATTTTTAATTTTATTTTAATTTAAAAACAGCAGAGAGCCATGAGTAAGAATATTTTCTTCTTTCAAATATAGAGCAGAAATTTTCTGAAATTTATAGCAGTAAAAATCCAGAATTTTGCAGGAATCTTGGAATGAAAAACTCAGAAATTATTTTTCATTAAAACCAGAAACCTCTTCTTTAGAAACCCAATTTAAAAACACTATTCTAGCAGCTCTTCAAAAGCAGAATTAAAGGCAGAAAATGCAGAAAAAAAACCTTCAGATGTGCTTCTTCAACACCACTGCTGCTCTTCTTCAAAGTCAATTTCTGAATGCTGCTTCTTTCTTCAAAACAAATCTCTGAAAGCGGAAAAATCACTGCTGCAAAAAGTCTCTAAATGCTACAAAAATGTCAAGAATTTTGCAGATATGCACAGGCCATAAACACAAATGGCTCACTCAATTTGGAGCAGGGTCAGCAATCGCCTGCTCTGATACCATGTTAAACACCATGTTAAGCACACACATGGTGTATGAGAAGATGAACACACACACACAAGAGACTCAACACACAATGAAAGATAAGCGTGAGGCTTTCTTATTTTCCATTATACAAAGATGTACATTTATAGTACAATGGTGTGACTCTTGGTTTCACATTCCAAGGTCACTTGGACTCCATTGTGACTTTTCATATTCCACACCTACCCATGTAGGATTAGGTGTTCCAACAATGTCAAAGTGTGAGTTTGGAAAGACTTCTTTGGTTTGTTTGGGACACATTGTAGAAGGAGGCGAGTTGAGAATTGATCCTTCTAAAGTGGAAGCCATTGTGAATTGGCCCACTCCCAAAACAGTAACTGAGGTAAGAAGTTTCGTAGGTGCAACTTAGTATTGAAGAAAGTTTATTGCTAACTTTTCTGCCATAGCAGCTCCTATGCATGCAGTGAAAAGTTTGAAGAAAGGCTTCCAATGGGGAGGAAAATAGCAGCAAGCTTTTGAAGCTTTAAAAGACAAGATCAGTTCAGCTCCAGTCCTTGCATTACCAAATTTGAGACAACCATTCGAGATACAAACTGATGCTAATGATTATGCCATGGGTGCAATTATTTTGCAACATGGTAAGCCTATCGCTTTTCATTCTGAAACATTCAATGGTGCTGTAACTAATTATCCTACATATGAAAAAGAGCTGTATGAATTGGTATAAAGCGTCAAGAAGTGGAAACACTAATTGATGGGTAAAGAGGTGATTATACATACCGATCACCAACCATTACAGTACTTGCAATCACAAACAAAATTGCAGCAATCACGAAATTTTAGGTGGATGGGTTTCCTTCAACAATTTCACTTGGTTATAAGGTACAAGAAAGGTATTTTCAATAAATTTGCTGATATGCTTTCAAGGCCGATTATAAGTGCTTCTACTTTACTTAAAAATGAATCTATTGTACATGAGAGTTACATAGAACAATATGCATGTGATGTTGATTTTCAAGATGTGTATGCTAGTTTGAGTGAAGGGAGTCAAGTTGAGGAAAATGATTATAAAATGCATAAAAATTTGCTGTTTAATTTGGGCAAGCTGTGTATACCATAAGGAGAGAGGTTAAGTGTCATGAGAGAGGCTCATTCTTCTCTTATTGCTGGACACTTTGGGGTAAGAAAAACAATGGCGCATTTACAAAGGTATTGCTATTGGCCTCGCATGATAGATAGTGTGTCGCATTTTATAAGAGGTTGTTCTATGTGTGCAACAAGCAAGCCTAGCAATAGGAAGCTTGGGTTGTACATGCCACTACCGGTACCATCAAGGCCATGGCAGAGTGTCTCCATGGACTTTGTTGGAGGTCTACCTATGTCAAGAAAACAACATGATTATATTTATGTAGTTGTGGATATATTAAGTAAAATGTGTATACTTATGCCATGTAAGAAAACCATTACTGCTAAACAAACTGTTGAACATTATTTTCAACATGTATGGGTTTATTATGGTTTGCCTACTTCTATTGTTAGTGACAGGGATTCCAGGTTCATTGAGAATTTTTGGTCCAATCTTTGGAAGATGATGGACACAAATTTGAAAAAGAGTACTGCTTTTCATACGCAAACTGATGGCCAAATCGAGGTGGTGAACAGAACCGTTGTGCATCTATTGAGAGGATATTGCAGCAAACATCCCAATTTGTGGGATGAACAACTGCATTGCATTCAACACACTTACAACCGGGCAAAGCAATCTTCTACAAATACATCACCTTTTGAAGTATGCTTTGGGTATTTACAAAAATCGCCATTATACTTCATCTTTGAGATGGATGTTGCAATTGATGGGCATTGTGATATTGACAAGGCTTGAAAGTTCATTGAGAAAATTCAGATTATTCATCAACAAGTTCAAGAACAACTTGAGAAGAGTCAAAGAAAATACAAGGATAGGCATGATAAACATAGAGTTGATCACAAGTTTCAAGAAGGAGATGAGGTATGGTTGCACATAAGAAAATAAAGGATGCAAGGAGAAGGTAAAAAGCTCAAACCCATTCGCTATGGTCCATTCAATATCATAAAGCAACTTGGTAACAATGCATTTCAACTTAACTTGCCTTCATATATGAAAATGTATTCAGTTGTTAATGTTGAAAACTTATGTTTGTATGAGCCACCTTTGATCGATGATCAAGGAAGTGATGTTCCACTACCTTTTATTGAATATTTCTCATCAGAATTTCTGGATGAGCTCAAGGAAGACACAATTATTGATAGGAGGACAAGAGCATCTAAGAGGGGAAGTGTTGACTACCTTCAAGTTGGGCTCAAAGGAAGTAAGCCAAGCAAGGAAAATTGGATGGAAGTTGGAAAGGTGAGGGAGCTGTACCCTCATCTAATGAAGAGGTAATCAAGTCTTTTGGGGTCCAAAAGCTTCCCAATGGAGAGGTGTGATCCGGAGTTCATGAATTTTTCTCAAAATTGAAAGTGCTTGAAACTGTACCGAACCTGGGCGAATGGGTAGATATCGTTGTTCTTCTTCCGGCGCTGTGAACGGTTCGAAAAACCGATGTCGTATGAGGGAGATATCACATTCTGATCGATTTCCCAAATAGCTAAAATTGTGACAGGTTTGACTGGGATGCCTAGTTAGCATGTAGAGGTACATTAAGCAAAAATGGGAATATTCCATTTTCCAAGTCAATGATATTTCACCAAGTGGCACATTTTTATTCGCTGAGGTGGATGGTACGTTGTTTTTTTTGGGCCAATGGATGGGTGACATGTGGCTAGCCCTAAGGCTGGCACGTGTCCCCTATATGGTTTATAAAATTTTTTCTAGGTCCAGGGGGTTTGACCTCGCGACCTCTGGCGCGCTCGAATGACTCTTCACCAACTTCGCTATACCATGATGCTTACCCTTATAGGGTGTCAGCACTATATATGTTTTAAAACATATGTATATGGGGGGTGGGGGCGGCGGAACCGCTGGCGGCCCCAACCCGCCGGCTGCCCCAACTGTTGTGTTCACATGTTCCATATCAAACTGAAAAAATAAATTTAACACCGACCAAAAACCTTCAAACGTGACCCCAAAAGCTTATCACATGGTGTGGTTACCATGTTATAAGCCGACGATTGGCAAAAACTCCGTAACCAACTCTAGTTAAATGGATAATCACCGTGGTTTCGGCATGGGGTTCCGCCCCAAAAATTTAATGTAACTGGGGTTTCGGGGGTTGGCATGTGGCCATCCCCACCCCTTAACGGTTAAGTTAACGGTTTGAAACTGGTGGAGTTTAAAGTGCGCCACCAATTTTCAGGGAATTGGCTATTTTTAACTACAGTTATGTGCAGGTTTCCACTTTTAGTGGAGGTTTTGTAGGAGATATTGGGAAAAAGGCTAGGAAGGTCATTTTTCAACCAATTTTGGTGAAACAAGAGTCTACCTAGACTAATTCGAGCATTCTAGAGCCATTTGTGCAGAGAAAAAATCCATTGGAGGCTTGTAAACACATGTATTTGCAAAATTCTGAGCATAATGAAAGATGGACATGCCATTGGGAGCTGGACCAACAAATGTAGCCCAGGAGGGGTGAACTGCTTCATCATGCCTGCTGTGTAAATCTTATGCGTGGTTTTATTTGTTGGGAAAAATACTGAGAGGGGGGGGGGGGGGGTGAATCAGTATTTACTGCATAATCAAATCTTTTTACTTTTTCATTCCTTACAACCCATACGCTACTTTCCTTCAGTAAACTAGCGTATATACGCGGATCCCCTTCATGAAACTAGCGTATACACAGAGATCTAGATATGTCATTAAATATTCACTTAAACCATTCCATCATTTATTCATCAGATATTCAATAAGCAGTAAACAAGTGCAGTAAGAACAGAATAAACCATCACACAAAGCATCACACATGAACACCAGGATTTTTAGGTGGAAACCCAAATCGGGAGAAAACCACCGCTGCAGTTGCTCGGCCTTCAATATTTTATTATAGAGAAAACATCTTACAACATATGTGCTGGCGCAGACTTGACCAGCACGCAGGCACCCACCTGCGCTCGTTTACCAGCCTCTCCTGGAAGGGAGCTCCAACCCCCTGACTCGTTTACCGGCCTCTCCTGGAAGGGAGCTACGACCCCCCGATCTCGTTTACCAGCCTCACCTGGAAGGGAGCTACAACCCCCTGACTGAAGGCTACAACCCTCAGCACCACCTTGGACCACGTTTCATCAATTTTCACACTGGATCCAACCAACCTCAACAGAACACAATTTGCAGGCCACCTTTCATCATATTTTCATACTGGACCCTTTCCATACTTTTAAGCACAAACATACATCACCAACAGATACATATCAACACAGATCAGATAGCAGAAACACAACAGATCAGATCAGATATTTCATACCCCTTGCTTCAGCAAACCCTAGTTTACATACGCGCTTTCCCTTCACTGATGTCGCGTATATACGCGCTTCCGTCCACACAAACCAGCGTATACCTCAGTGTATATTTTATTGCGCATACGCGCTTTCTCTTCGCTGAAGCCGCGTATATACGCGCTTCCTCCGCGACGAAGTAGCGTATAGATCTTCAATCATTACAGAGCAGCATACTTCATCAGATCAGATATTCAGTTCAGATCTACCCTTTTGCTTCAGACAGATGTTCGCCTAGATGCTCGCCTCATCACGGATCTAAGCCTTCCATAATCAGATCTAGCAAATACAAGAGCAATTCAGATCTAGATCCCCTTCTTCATCATTGGTGCATCATACATTCAGATTTATCATTCAAGTGTAACCATTTCCATTCAGATCTACTTCAGAGAGAAGTATTCATTTAAGCTCAGACATCTTGCACCCACACTTATGATTTGCACAATGAAATTCTTCTCCTTATATATGTTTATCCTTTTTCAATACCATGAGCCCCTTTTTCAATACCATGGGTCAAAACAATACCATGAGCCCAAAACAACCTGGACGGGGTCAATTAGGCGGATCATTAGACATCTTGCACCCACACCTATGATTTGCACAATGAAATTCTTCTCCTTATATATGTTTATCCTTTTTCAATACCATGAGCCCCTTTTTCAATACCATGGGCCAAAACAATACCATGTGCCCAAAACAACCTGGACGGGGTCAATTAGGCGGATCATTACCCAATACCATGGGTCAATTTACCCTTGGTTTTGCACTTTTTGAGCGCTTTAGCCCATACGCGACTTGGCACGTTATTTTCCGCGTGCATACGTGACTTCCACTAGGCCAATCCGCGTATACAAAGAGACATACTCTTTTCATCATATTTTGAGCACATTCTGAATTCTTTTCCTCATTGGCTTCTGTACACACTGTAGAAACATCATATTTTCTTCATCAGGAACATATTCTCTCAAGTACAACTTCATCAAGTAAGTTGTCATCATCTCCATCAAGTGGGTTGCTTTTCAAGGACAACACTCAGCATCATATTGTCAACAAACATCAGATTTACATTATTCACCAAGTCCATCAAGTCAAGAATAAATTCATCAGGTGGTTTGCCATCAAGGACAACACATGTCAATAGTCGCATGTCTTCATCTTCATTTAGTGGGTTGCCATCAAGGACAACACTCTGCATCATATTTCCAACAATCTCCCCCTTTGGACTTGATGGCAACCATGATGGTGTTTGGTTACCACAACAGATAGGTACCATGTCACTCTCCCAAATATGTCACTCTCCCAAATATTTGACATCATTAACTTCTCTTCATTCAAACACCTTGACATCATTAACTTCTCTTCATTCAAACACCATGTCACTCTCCCCCTTTGACATCAAGGGCAAAGGGTGGATCAAAACCAACACTCTCCCCCTTTTCTCCTCATGTGGAAGAAACATTCTGCAGATCTGATATGTGCTGAAGTGGCCAAGATCCCCCTGAGTTCATGCTGAAACTTCAAACATATTTGTCAATGAAGTACATGACTCTATGAACTTCCTATCACCAAAGACTCATACTTACATCAATTATCCATCCAAGTGGATTTACATATGAGACTCAACTACCCAACCAAGTGGGTTTACAAATTTGACTCAGCTACCCAACCAAGTGGGTTTACAAAATTGACACGTCCTTACATGACTGAATATTACAATTTTACAACATGGGTCTCCACATGACCTTTTCATCAAAAATGACTTTTCATAACCAATACCAAAAAGACCTCAAGAGAGATCATATATCAGAACCACCATAATGCTAGCAGTGCATTATACTCAGCAAAACTAATGCTCCCCCTGAATCTGTGCATCCATGCATCCTTTTCATATGACTAAGGCTCCCCCTTAGTTTGTGCATCCTGAACATTTTCACCACAAATCATCAAGGTATCTTCATCAAAACATTAGAAACAGAATTATGAGAACTGGAACATCACCAGAGATACAAAACAGTATCAGAGATACCAAACAGCACTGCAGCTGTGCTGAAGAGAGCTGAACCAACCAAAAATTGCCAGCAATCAAACATACGCGGTTTTCAGTGCAGGAACTCGCGTGTATACGCGACTGTGTTTCAGGAAAACCGCGTATCCCAAGACATCTTCTAAAAATTATGCAGATCTGATTCTCTATGAGGAAAAGACAATGTTCAGCTTCTTTCTGAGATATTTGACTGCTTCCCTGGACTACAGATATAACAGAATAGTGTAGTTGTGTCTTCAAGCGTCATCCAATGGTTGAAGCATAAGCCCATTAGTAACCAAGCCTTCAGATCCTTTGCAGCATCAATACATTCTTTCCAAAAGAGATTATCATACCAGAACAACATCTTCAGATATGTGTCAAGCAATCATCCAAGTGGTCCAAAATCACCATGATCTTCAAGATGTACCATGAAGTAACATATGTAGGCAAAAGATCTCAACCATAGCAACCAAACTCTATATGATCTGAAACAAACGATATCCAACTCATCCACACAAAGATACTCATCAGCAACCAGGGCTCAAAATCTCATCACAATAATCCATGTACCAAATCATCATCATTTGAGCATGAGTATCACCAAGACCAAAGAATAAGCAGTCATATTTCCAATAATGCAACCATTAGAATTCAACCTGCTACTCCCCCTAAACCAGTGCTTCTTCCTTAACTTTTGCAATCTGAGACACCTTCAACAGCAAGTCATCAACAACAATCTCTGCATGATCTGTCCTCATCTCAGAACTATAAGACTTTCATCTCAACAATGAATGCTCTTCATCATAAAGCAACCAGGCTTCATCCATAATCTTCAACACAAGAACCCATGCATTATTTCATTATCATGAGTGCAATCATCAGCAGTCAGACTGATGCTCCCCCTGGACCTCTGCTTCAGATCTTCAGCTATCAGATAAATTTTCTTATCATTAATGCATACGCGACTGCTTCTTCTGGAACTCGCGTGTATACGCGACTTTAGTTAATGGAACCTGCGTATGGAAAGTGAAGCATAGAAAATTTCCATCTTCCTTCATTTCTTCCTGAGCTTGTACCTCCTGTACCTGTTCTTTCCACATCAGATGCGCTGTCAGAAGTAAACATAGTATAATCAAATCAACCATGAGAGTCATCATGCATTTCTCCCCTTGTGACGATACATTACTAGATCTCATAATGTATCTCACATCATTCCTGCAGTCAATAAGAAAGGTCAGCTTCAGAAGCGGATGACTGCAGTAGCGTCAAAATTCCCTACGCTTCTGGTCGGTCCTTCAATTGAGTGTTTTCTTCAAGAAAATCATTGTCTTCTAGAGCATCCACAAAAGTATCCTTTTCTTCTCTAGATTGATTCTTATTCCATCCCTCCATCTTTTTCCAGACTTGTTTAGACTTTCTATTTGTGTGCTGGAAGTTATCCAATTTCTCATATCTATTCAGCCTGCATTCCTTTCTTAT